>NJCR01000856.1:3363-17745 GCA_002234235.1 Fusarium hostae
ATTTCTCTAGCTCAGCACGTCCTGTGCCCCAGTAGAGGACTTTCGGGGCCTATGGCCCCCCGGACGAAAAATATACATAACATAACATAACATAACATAGCAAATGCACGGGAGCTCTTACTAATCATCGGACACCGGGCTTAAGTGCCAGGTGGGTCGAAAAAAGACCGGCACACCAAAATAACGCCTCAACGCGTACAACTTCCCTCACACACACATAGCTATTATAGGCTTTCAACACTACGATACGCCCAAAAAAACCCGGGTAAGAGGGATACATAACTATCTTACTTATCATAGAATCCCTCCCAAAGGCGCGGTTACGAGATCCTAAAGAGCGATAGCGACCGTACTTTCCATAGTACATATAACGAGACCCGACGCCGACCGAACCTTCTCATAGAGGAAGATAAGGATAAGCTTGAAGACTTATACGACCAAGAAGGCTTCGAAGCTAAGAGACTTACTTGGCCTGCCGCTGCGACCGAGGCTGGAATTGATACGGAAGCTTGTGAGGATACAATACGGTCGGCGGCTGCGTCAAGAGACATTTACGAGTGTATAGCCCGTCAAATCCAATACAAGACCGACAAGGACTATCAAGCTCGTAAGGCTTAGGCCAAGGAACAGCTACGTCTTCGTCCTTGACCAGAAGACTAGCGTAATATCATATTTTCAGACGAAATGGTAGGGAGGTACTTGTACCGACCACCTGAGCGCAGCAAAGGATCAATTCCCCCTTTAACGCCGATAGGCGTTCTTAACTTTGGTTAAAGGGGGACGATGGGACATGGGACAGGCTAAGCAACGAAGATGACATGGACAGACCCTTAACGAATGAGGAACGAATGAGAGTGTGTATGTGACGAGGCTACGAGGAGCAATGTTTTTAGACCCACAGTAGGAGGGACGACGGAGTGGGTTGTCCTAAGGGCGGGAGACGAGGGACGAGGCGGAGCCAGTTGGTGCAGCCCCACCGACGAAGGAGTGTGGTCAGATCGTTCACGGTCTGGCCATGGCTGGCGCCTTTCCTCTGCTAGCACGCAGAACACGTTCGAGTACTAAAGGGCGGGATCGCCCACTCCTGTGAGAATTTGATTTGAGAGAAATCAACTACCTTTTCCCAACTGATTTTGAAAGAAAATCATTGTTGACGGAACGAGGTTCGGGAATCGAGTGCATCACGAAGTGATATTTGTATAGCAATGTGGAGCTCAGAGGAGAAGTCGACGATGATGTTTACTGAAACCACGAGAGATGGTTTAGGCTTTGAGCTTGTATTACCGACGCCGGCGGTAATGAACATGGAAGATGTTCTGACGTCGAGTGCGGAGCACGAGCACACAACAGTATGTCCGGAGGAGTTGGCGACTCAATGTGAGGAGCTTCTCCTTTTGACCGATATGGAGTGGAGTCAGATTGGAGATCTGAGTAGTCTGATTAGTACGGGAGGTTCTGATGGCACCTTTTATTCTGCGGATAGTAGTTGGAGCATGGGGTATGAGCTAGCTATTGTCGGAGACGAGAAGCCAAAGGCGTTTATGCGCAACAGGGCAGATAGAGCCCGCACAGGCTCCTTCAGGGAGCTGCAAGAGATGTTCAAGAACATGGGATAGGTTCCATCTTTTTGGGTGGCTTTCCACCTGACGTTTACGTCATTCTTCCAGTTCGAGAGAACTCTGGGACAGATGGAGTGCCCAAAGGCTACTCATATGTTATCTATCCATTACTAGAGGAGGCGACCGACGAGTGGCATGTGATTTATGTCGTAGGCGTAGTGAAACGAGCCGATCTAGAGGACGTAGGACTCAGTGTCGAGCAGACACTCAACATGGCTGCTCCATTTGTTTATGATAGTGAAAAGTGTACTTTTGAATTTGCTGAGCTAATTCCATGGTCTGACTATTGCGAATGGGTTGGCAAGAGGAAGGAAGCTTTTCATTCGAGTCTTTATGCCAGGGTCATGGGTGATGATATGCCTGTTGTAGAGTCAAGGTGTTACCGTGAGGTACAAGCCTAAATAGGTAAGTGTTGAGGTTGGGAATAACCTTACTTTTTCAGATTTAGTATGTAGGATGAGCATCCGGTTAGAAGGAGCGAATAAGGTTAGTAGAGCAGTAGTATAAGCGTGAGCGACAGTAGTTAGGATGCGAATAGAGACAGATTGATTCTTAATTAATTTAATCGTGATTGTGAATGAAAGTGTAATTGTAAGAAACACCGAGCGATAGCGAAGGTGGGTGTAGTTGAAGTTTGGGAATAAACTCAACAACGTTAGGCTGGCACAAGTCAGTTGGTAATAAACTTCAGGGAATCACCTAACCTCCGGAGGGATGGTCATGATTCCTCTAAAAAAAAAACTTACGGAGCACGAAATGCGACGTGCGAGTAAGAACGAGGAACGAGTCCGTAACGAAGCTATAATAACAAAGAGCTTATCGTTTTGATAAAAACGCTTATCTTTTTGAACAAAAAGGTACTTTGAGCCATAGGCGAAAATGTATGACATGACGAAGTAGTGTCGCATGAGTCTGAAAGACGAAATGGTAGGGAGGTACTTGTACCGACCCGCCGAACGTAGTGAGGCTAGAAGTCCCCCTTTAGCAAACTTGTTTACTATTAACTTTGGTATAAGGGGGACGATTGGACATGGGACAATCTGACCACGAAGTAGGTCGACCCATGCCTCCACCTAACGACGAACGGAGAGAGGAGCGTTAACTAACGACCCTTCCAACCTTCAAGAGTCAAAGCAGCCGACAAAGAAGCAGCTCAAACGTATACATAGATAGGCAGCTATCGGTTATGACTTCAAAAGTGACCTTAAGCTATATGAAATAGCTACTAACGGCAACGGAAAAATGACTCAACAGGTATATCTCAACGATATCCTCAAGCCCTTCATCCAGCAGCTTCGCGACAAAGGCCGTGACTTTGTCCTCGAGGAGGACGGCGACTCTAGTCACGGCCTGGGGAAAAATAACCTAGTTAGATAATAGAAGGAAAATAAAGGCCTTGATTTCTACTTCAACTGTCCGGGTAGCCTGGATTTCGCCCCTATTGAAAACGCTTGGAAAGTCCTAAAGCAATACATCCGTTAATATCCCCACTGGGGATACAGATACACTCATTGACCTCGTCAAGGAAGGTTGGAAGGAATTGAAGCAATCTATAATCAATCGCTAGGTCAATACAATGCCTCAACGGCTTAAAGATTGCATTGAAAACGATGGCCGGGTGACCGGCTGGTAGCTATAACATAATCTGTCAAAATATACGATTTTTTCCCTACAAAATGACTCCCTTTTCGACGGTATCTGTTGCAAAATGCGTCAGTTTGAGGCATTTTAGTGTGCCGTTTTTTTTTCGACCCACCCGAGTGCCCGGATCGGCAGGTTCGTGCTAGGAGCTTTTGTACAACAATTGGTTCCACCTCAACGGCAGCAGCAATACACCGCAATGCCACGAAAAGAATTACATGGAGCAGATTTTGGGGTCAGAATGGCGCAGACCAACGTTATCCCCACGCTTGTCCGTAGGGAGTTCGGACATTGCAAGGGTATTTCCCCCCTGTTGCATAAGTAGGATAATCCTCCATCCTTGTAAATCTGACAAAGGAATTGCCCCCATCCTTCTCATCTGGCGACACTTGAGGGAGTACGGATATAGGCTATATAGGTTATTTTTAGTGCTGATGCGGTTGTGTTAGGCAGCCACGGCAGGAGGCCATTCGTACATAGCCTATGGTATTTGGGCGCCCAAAGGAAACTGACGTACATGCGTGGATTCATTACCAACTTCTCACTCACAACAAGCTCTGCCACTAGATAAATAGTGCTGTTCCCTCCCATCTGTTTCAAGGGGCACCAACGACTTCGGTGGTCAATTTATCAAAAAACCGTTTTCAAGGTCAAGTACCAGCAATCATCTCGAGGATGAGTTCTGTAGCAGAAGCAGGTCCAACATCTGACTTGTCAGAGGCAACTGACTCATCAAATGGCGCGCCACTTTTGCATTCGATGTTAGACGATACCCCCCCCGTGATTGTCAATGCTTGTGGCAATTATCTCACAACACAAGGGGGGAACAAAATCTTCGACGCCTGTGGGGGAGCAGCTGTCGCATCCATCGGCCACGGCAATGCCCGAGTTTGCGCAGCAGTTCACGATCAGATCACGGCGGTTGATTACTGCTTTTCGGGCTTTTTCACAGTTTCGGCCTCGGAACAATTGGCCGCAATGTTAGTTGAGGGTACTGCAGGACAAATGTCCAAGGTTTTCATTACTAGCTCAGGTAGCTTGCTGGCTGATCTACGCGTCGTCCTACTGTCTAATATGGCATACAGGCTCAGAAGCTGTGGAGGCTGCTTTAAAGGCTGCACGGCAGTATTTTGTGGAAGGCCCGAATCCTCAACCACAACGTCATAGGTTCATCGCGCGACGTCAAAGTTACCACGGGAACACTCTTGGCTCCCTCTCTATCTCTCATCACAAGATTCGGAAGCTTGTCTATGAGCCTTTGACGACAACCAACGTGTCACACGTTTCAGCGTGCTACCCTTACCGCGGGCAGAACGACAATGAGACAGACGAACAATATGTAGGTAGACTGGCCCAAGAGCTTGAGGACGAATTTCAGAGGGTTGGACCACAAACTGTGTGTGGTTTTATTGTTGAAACAGTTTCAGGATCGGTCAGTTCTTACGATATGGCTCAGGTCGATTTTTTCTAACTTTTCCTTAGACGCTTGGAGTTGTTCCGCCTCCACCAGGTTACCTCAAGGCTATGAAGGATGTATGCGACAAACATGGTGCGCTCTTCATTCTCGATGAGGTTTTCTGCGGTATGGGGCGGACAGGACGCTTGCATGCGTGGGAGACGGAAGGGGTAGTTCCTCATCTGCAAACAGTAGCGAAGGCTCTTGGTGGTGGCTACCAACCGATTAGTGCGCTGTTGATGCACAGTTCGGTTGCGGATAAGATAAAGATGGGATCCAAGTTTTACTTGCACAGTCAGACTTATCAAGCACATCCAGTTGCCTGTGCCGCTGCCTATGAGGTTCAAAAAATCGTTCAAGAAGAGGGTTTGATCACGAATGCACGGTGCATGGGTGATTACCTTGGGAGCTTGCTGAAAAGCCGTCTCGGCAGCCACAAGCATGTTGGCGAAGTTCGTGGCAGGGGCCTCATGTGGGGAGTAGGTGGTATTCCTAAATCATCATATTAATGATTGAAGCTAATATTCTTCAGATCGAATTGGTGGAAGACAAAGATTTGAAGACGCCATTCCCTCCAGAGAAGGGAGTAAGCTTCAACATATACCAGACTGGTTTGAAGCCGGGATACGATGTGATGGTCTTTCCATGCCCTGGCGTTTATGAAGGAGATAGCGGCGATGCTATCCTACTTACGCCAGCCTTCAACATCTCAAGAGAGGACGTCGAGCTGATTGTTGATCGAGTCGCCAGAACCATCGAACATGTCCTTGGTGCTTGAATTCTATGATTCAACCGTATTTCTCTAGTCTAATTCAGGCGAAGCTTTTTGTCACATAACTCTGGGTTCACACACGATCGAACGAACATATGACGGCAACGAAAGTGCCAATTGTATCAAATGAGAATTGTTTCAGGAGCAAGAACTCACAGACAAATGGAATCGAGGTAGTTTGCCTTTTAGCACTAGAATGGAATGAAGAAAGGAGGATTACCGAGGTTACAGTTTGAATAGCGGAGTTGAAGACAAGGGAGGCCCAATGAAAGTGCGGTTCATTGAGTCGTTCTGCTCTAGCTAGGTTCAAGGCGTTCATGTTCTGCGATTGCTTCCACGTCTGCCTTGATAGCCTCAAGATAACATAGGCCTGGTCAAGATCTTTTCCTCTACTCAATGCCACACGTATTTATCAATTAAAGAATAGATCATAATACAAGGCGAATGTGATATCTGGTAGTAACTAACAGATCTTGAACCGTATGGGTTGTCGAGGCGAATACGTAGATGATTGGAAGTTGTAGATGTTTATGCTCCACCACATCTGTCTGGAAACACCGCGATGTTTGTACGGATAGAAATGCATGGCTTTACAAAACTGTTTTTATTCGCACGGTTAGAAATCTCTATTTGCTCGAGGGTGTCTCATGATGTCGGCCCACCTTCCCCCCACGATGCACACCAATTTCTGGAAGGAATATCGCTCCGCACGGGCGCATAGTGGCAAACAGGGGAATGAAGAGAAGGGTGTGATAATAACACGAGGTGTGTAATAATAGAGAGAAAGCTAGGGTCACGGTGAGGGTCATTCTAAAAGATGGAGCGGGGTGTAGCCTCAAGTACACCCGGAGTAAGTCGGTCAGGATCGGAGGTTGTACTCAAAATAGGCAGGCAGGAATCCATCTAGGCAGACATATTGTAGTCTAAACCCACTTTTCCAAGGGGGTCCTGATTCTACTCCGTAGGGGGCTGAGAGATGAAGCTCAAACCAGCATATCGTGTGTAGGTTCATGTATGGTATGGTCGAGTCAGCTTTTTCTTCCTCCGCCCCCCCAACTCCTAGCAGGTCTACCTTCTGGCCTACCTAACGCATGTTTTTTAGCAAAACATAGTTAACTTCGTCCGATCTCTTCGTCTGATCTCTTTGAACCACATAATGCCTGTGGATACGACACCATCTTCTTGATATGTCCAATCGGTTAACTATAGGACGCAAGATACCACTGATCGTACTCAACTTACTATAGAGGCTAAAGTATCAGTTGTCTCAACTATAACAAGCCTCTTCCGTAGGTATAATTCCCTGTCAGAGGTTGAAGTTTGTAGCTAGGTATTGAGCTAATAGAAAGATGGTGTGCGCTATAGTGCAAGATCCACAGGCGTTATGTGGTTCAAAGAGATAGGTTTGTCCTGGTTTATCCTTGTTTATTGTGGTCGTGTCGAATGCATTAGAATCCTACCCTGGCTGATAGATGAAGGAAGCGGCTGCATGATGCGTGTAAGACCTAGTATGCCAAGCTACACCCCGCCTTGAATGACGAACCATTAATCGCTAGCAACAGATGCCCATAGTTGATACAGTAAGCCACTCGCAACCCCCACAGTTTTCACCGTGCTGCATCCCTACCACACCACCCCTGCGTGCGAAAATCTGGTAAATTGCAGTTTCGAATAGCATTTAGATGGATATTCGGCTCATACCCATGCTTGCTCTCCTCTACCTACTTTCCTTTCTTGACCGTGAGTGAAAGTCTAAGAGCTGGGCCGTCCCTTGCTAATGTTGTGGGGATCAATAAGGGGGCAATATTGGTAACGCCAAGATTGAGGGCCTCCAAGAGGATTTGGACATGACGAGCGATGAATATAACTGGTGTTTGACGGTATTTTTCTTCACTTATGCCGCATTTGAGGTTCCTTCGAATCTACTTCTCAAAAGGCTTCGTCCCAGCATCTGGCTTCCTACGATCATGGTAGCATGGGGCCTAGTTATGACTTTGATGGGCATTGTCCAGGGTTATCATGGATTGCTGATTTCACGAATCTTCCTTGGCGCAACGGAAGCTGGCCTCTTCCCGGGAGTTGCAGTACGTTTTGAAGAGCAAGCGAATTAAATGTGCAGTCTTTTACCGACAGCCGGCTAACATCGTCTAGTACTATCTAACTATGTGGTACTGTCGGCACGAAATTCAGTTTCGCCAAGCGATGTTCTTTTCTGCAGCGTCAGTAGCTGGGGCATTCAGTGGCTTACTTGCATTCGGAATTGCCAAGATGGACGGTGTTGGTGGACTCGAAGGCTGGCGCTGGATCTTCATTCTTGAGGGTATTGTCACTGTACTAGTTGCACTATGGGCTTTTTATGCCCAGTACGACTTCCCCGAAACTGCCACTTTTCTGACCCAAGAAGAACGTGCTTTTGTTGTCTTTAGACTGAAGTACCAGAATCAAGGCCATGGACAGCAACAGGTTAGGCAAGTACGAGTTGCAGAAGCTGGCGAGTTTAGCTGGAAATACGTCTGGAGTGCCTTCAAAGATTGGCAGATTTGGGTCAACTTACTTGTCCTATGGGGCGTAAGTAGCAACTTCCTGGTATGCTCCTTGATGCTTGCTTTAACATATTCTACAGATCTCCTGTCCTCTCTATGGAATCAGCCTCTTCCTGCCGACAATCATTCGAAATCTTGGTTATACGTCCAGTAGGAGCCAATTGCTGACGATACCTATTTACATAACAGCGGCAATTCTGGCCGTGATTGTAGCATGGCTGTCTGATCGCGCTGGAAAGCGCAGCGCGTTCTTGATACCGCTACTTTGCGTGATGGTTATCGGATTTTCTATGTAAGTCCAGGTAGAACAAGCCTCCATTGTTCGCCTTACGAGCTAACCCAATATAGGTGTATCTCCACGGATAACCCAAAGGTTGTGTACGCCGGCGTTTTTATCTCGACATGCGCTATCTACCCTGCTTTCCCAGGTGTTGTTACTTGGCTTGCAAACAACCTTTCTGGAAGCTATAAACGCAGCGTTGGCATGGCCATTCAGATTGGTGTTGGCAACCTGTCAGGGGTATGTATATATAATCCAATCTCTTTTTTTCCATTCTAACAGGTCATGGCAGGCCATGGCATCAAACTTTTACAGACAACGTGACAGCCCTAGATACGTGCTTGGGCATGCTCTTGAACTAGGTTTCATCATTACTGGAATAATTGCCGCCTTGATTCTACTTATTGGCTATGTTCGAATTAACAAGATGAGAGACAAAAGAGTGGCTGAGGGCGAACTTGATCAATTTACAGAGCAGGAACTATCTGCCAAAGGTGACAAGGCTTTGACGTGGAGGTACATGTACTGAAGGGGTCCTTTATCGCGTGATATCTCCTGCTCAATGGGTCTTTTGTTAGTACACCTTTACCTGGCTACTAGATCGTCAGGAAATAAGCTCTAGGAATATAGATATCTTTGGATGTACATCATGATAGTGGGTTGATCATGATCAAGTGTGCCATATCTTAACCCACCGGCCGCTCAGTGCTCGCAACAGTCCAATCAGTCCGTCTAAACTCCCTAGACTGCCCATTTAGTCCGTCCGACTTGGTCAGACTGGACCAGCAGTCTAGCCGAGATGCCCAGACTGGACTATTAGTCCGTCTGTCACCTTTAGACCAGACTACAATACAGACTACAGTCTAGACTAATAGTCTAGACCTCATAAACGACATCCAGCTCTCCCTTCTCCCTCTGACCCCAAGCTACCTACCACATAACTAATACCGGTACACTGCTACTTGATCATGTCTCTTCCGCTAGCCTACCCACAAAAGTTCCTAAACATTAGGCATAGCATCTGTAGCTGCCGGAGCAACGTAGCCATGCTAGAATTCATTAATTAAGAAATGGTATGTACACCTTACAGAATGGAAAACTTACTTCCGACTGAGCTATCAGAGCGCTCCTGTCCCAGGATCGTAGGCATTCCAAAAGATTCAAAGTTTCAATGTTCATAGATCCTCGCTGGTCGGTGACTGTTAGTCTAGCTTTGGAGAAGAGTCGCTCTGTCTCAGCAGACATAGACGGAATCGATAGGATGTCGATGGCCATCAAGGACAGGTTAGGGAATCTTCTTCGCTGAGCCAGTTTGAGCCACCATTTCAAAGGATCCATCCGATATCATCATCACAGGTTCGTGACAGTATACTTCATACTCGTCATCATCCATGTTCAAAATCGTGGCCTTTTGCTCTTTCATCCAGATCTTGTATCCATTCGGCCGTCTCGTAGTGGGTTCTGGTTCACCACTTTGACGGAGAATGGGACTGGGTGTGGTTGGCTTCTATGTCTTGCTCCACAGCTGCTCTACACAAGCTTTAGCCTTCTCGATCCATTCATTCTTATCTTCCCAAGTCTTCTCCATATATGCCCACTTGAGCGAGGGATTTAAGACCGTTGCTGCTGAATACACTGGAGAATCCTCTGTCGCTTCATAATAGTCGGCTATTTTGGCCCAGGCAGTCTCCATCATGGTCGCCAAGTGGGGGACCGCGGTGATCTCCTTGGATGTCTCAATGTGAAGAAGATAATCCATAGTTGGCAGAACATCACATATCGAATTTCGATTACCTTCGTTGGCCATTGTGGCATCTTGAAACTTTAAATCTAGGACTTTCAGACTAACAGTCTGAACCCTGGAGGGAAGGGGGATTCCCGGATTTTCCAATAGCAAGAGGATTGGATACCCTCTATGAAGTCACATTTAGCCAAAAACAAAGAGAGAGCTTGATCGCTACTCCCTTCCTCTTAATCGACATAACGGAAATTACCACACGCTGTGAAGTCTACGAGCGCGGTCGTCTACATGGTTGGCACGGGCCTTCGTGGAAGAAACGCGGCGCATTTCGCATTTCTGGTCTACATGCTTGATTAGGGATAAAATAGTCCGTACTTGGTTTATGTTGGAAGATGGTGTAGGGCGTCGCATCGACTGGATATTGATGGTGCGGAATTGATAGTTGATGCAGGCGAAGCCTTCGTAGACTCGCAGCTTATCGTGCTTAGCTGATCCGTCGGCTTGGGGCGATGTTATACTTATCGCGTAGAAATGTTGTTACGCGTGATGGGCCATTGGATAATGCGAATTGGCAGCTCTCTCTGATGTAGATTAGGAGATAGGCGCTGGTATTAAAGAAGAGCTATAGATTATCGAGAAGGGCATTATTAGCCATTATATGACTAATTTTAGTATCTTAGGAATGCACTGGATCCTGTTGCCTTGATACTGTTGTAATGAATGATGCTATGTAAAAAGGGGTCTAACAGGAAGATGCTTGAGATATCATGCGTGCACAGACTAGTATTTTGGTAATTTAACGAAATACGCGGACATGACGTGTGCACGGATAACCCAGCAACGTGCACGGGCCAGTTTTGTTGTATTTCGTCGAATTACCACCACGACTGCGTACAGTAAGCTCGATATGCAAACATCTAATATCAGATATCGCGCTTTAAGCCAACCCTAAGGATTAGGTACTAATAGCCTCCAGATTTAAGTTATATAAATATATTTCTCTAGCGACTGCTTATAGCCCTTGTGAAATAAAGCTTTTCTAGGACAAAGAAACTCGCTGTTATCCATTTTGGTGAACACGCGACGAGATTGCTGAAGCGGCCTTGATAGAAGTGTGTTTAATATAGATTGGTCTTATTCACAGTGAACATCAGGCTGAACAGAGTTACTGAACAGGCAGCAGTTTATAAACAAGCAGTATTTGCAAATATGGCATTGATTGCATACCTGGCTGGTTAGGCAGTGGTGATGGTTTCTTTGTGCGTTTGCTCAGGTGAATGTCTTTGTCTGACCATATAAGCATTCACCCTCAGAGGGTTCGCTGCCTTGGCGATAGCCTCAAGGCAGCAGATCTTTCCAGGCACTGGCTCTCTTTCTTCCTTCAACATCTCACATCACGGCTCACAGTAGATCTTGCTTAAGTTCATCAGGACATCCAGCGCCCCGGATTCAGAATTGAAGGACAGACAAACAGTGGCTCCCTGGCACCTAAATCTTAATCCTCTGCCACTGGCTCTGTCAGTTTAGCTCAGCCAACTACCTATACCTATATTACAGATATACCGCGTTCGTGATGACCGGCCCCTGCCTACCCCTACTTATTGACAACCACTGGCAGCACATAAATATGGCTAGAGATCGTGACCTTCTCCTTAAGATGTCTTAGGCAGACAATACTAAGGAAGAGAGTCAATCCTCGATCTATATAACGCCACGACTCTATTTACCTCAACTACAACTTTTCTTCTCTCAACATCTTTCATCTCAAGACCTTTCTTCTATCTCTCAACTACTTTCATCCCCATCTACAGCTCTTTCTTCCATCTATCATACCCTTACCATGCCTCTTCAGGAGCCTAGCGACCAAGAGCGCCGCATGTACTATCACGGCCTTTCAAGCGGCCCAAGACTTATCGCCCGCTCTAGCACCACGCCCTGGTCTCAACCTCGTGAGTGACCAGAGCGCAAGAAGCTGGGCGTTGCTACAGGCCATAAAATACAGCAACCATGGAACGATCCGCAAGGATCACTTCAGCAGCTCATCATCAACACGCTCAGCGGCATCGACTGGACCGCCATAGACATCTTGCGCGTTAGCTACGAAGACGCATATGAAGATAAATGCCCCGTCACCATGTTGATTTCCGTATCCAAGGACTCGACTTCGTTCCGACGGGCAGAAGCAGCAATCATCGAGTGCAGGGATATTCTCATCCGGTTCGGGCTCGATGACGTTGAAGTTGAGATGAAGGAAAGCATCGTCAGCACCGCTGCCTCGAGCCCAGGTCCAGCTACCCAGGAAGCCCCACGCCTCGATCCCGGCCCTTTCGACAACGACATATCCGATCTCAAGTACGACATCAATCGCGACATCTCAGAGTACATGGGAACGTCAATTGCTTCAACTGATGGGTTTAAACAAGGAACAAAGGGCCTCTATCTACAAAGCAATAACGGCAAAGCGTACGCCCTTACATGCCGACATGTTCTTTTTTCCGACAATGACTTTAAGGAGTACCATTACCAAGACGGACATAATACTATCACTAAAGATGTTATCCAGCCAGGAAAGAACATTCTGAGCAACATAGTAGAAGAATTCAGGAGCAAGAAGGAAGCACTTGATCTGACTATTGATCTCACAGCAAAGCCATTATATAACACTGAAGCATACCAGGCGCTGCAGGTCGGTAACTTACGAGAGCAAACCTTACGACAATCTTGCCAGCCCCGCATTGATCAGTTTGACCAGAAGGGCTGCGCTATCCTTGGTCACGTCGTGTTTTCGCCTCCAATCGAACTTTGCTCTCAGCGTCTCAGACTCAGGGATTGGGCGCTTATCGAACTTAGCCAGGATAGTTTTACCACGAAGCTCAGCGAGCTCAGAAACAAGGTCCCAGTTACACAACAGTTCTCACCAATGCTACGAAAGGTCAAGGAACTCCTGGCCACAACTGCCCTGCGGCTAGATTTCACTTATTCTCTTGAAGTGGCCATTGGACCACGTATGGTTCCCGAGAGTGATCTAGAAGATGCTCTATCCAGAACTCCGACCGAAGGTAAGGGTCTTATTGTTATAAAGCATGGCTTTAAAACTGGGTTTACTATTGGACGCGCTAATGGGATTCGTTCTGTTATCCGCCATGCCTCTGAAGCCGTTGGAGAGGTCATCTCTAGTGAATGGTGTATTATTGGGATAGATAAAGCTTTCTCTGAGAAAGGGGACTCAGGCGCTTGTATTTTTGACCTAGAAGGTCGGATTGGCGGCATGATTACTGCAGGATTGGAAGCTGAGAACAATCCTCGTGGTGGGTATGACGTCACGTACGCCGCGCCTATGCAGTGGCTTTTGGACGACATCAAGCGACAAGGCTACGATATCAAGCTGCCGAACTAGACCTATATCTCTTATGAAGAGTTTTTGAGGACTTTGAGGATTTATTAAAAGTTTTGATGAGTTTTGGTTGGACTTTTTTAAGTATTAGGAAACTTGATGGTGTTCTGAGGATGAGATGTCAGTCTGGACTGAACTCTTATAGTTTAGACCAGGCTTGGGGAAATTCTTAAAAGGCTCTTTTCTTAGTAGATAGAAGTAGGTAGATTGTGCCCCGAGTTAATTAATAAGGCATTATAATAAGAGTGCCAGAGTTATCTAAGCGCCTTAGCAAAACTATTATATATCCTATTCAGTATAATGTACACAATAAGCAAATACAATAAATAAGTAAATACAATAAAAATCTCAATCTTTATAAAATAAATAAAAAATAAAAATATAATAAATTATTTAATTAATTAAAATTAATTATTATATTTACTTCTAAAAGCTTTAATTTCCTTTTAATAAATTCTTATATTATAATTAGTTTTACTATAAGTTCTATAATATAATACCTTTAATCTTTATAACTTTTTTTAATTATTACTTTATAATAATTTAGCTAATATTTATATACTTATATCTATTTAATTAATTAAATCTTAATTTTTCTATATAATTATATTATCTCTATTTTATAGATATATCTTTTTTACTCTATATTATTAATTAAATATGTTATTTACTTATTAAAGATTTTAATTCTTAGCTATAAGTAAGGCAACCTTATATATAATTGCCTTTATTTTCTTCTTAAGAGATCTTAAAGCTTTAAGAATTAACTCTAAAGAGCTATTATAATATCTTTTAATTTATCTTTAAAGATATTTAAATTAAAATCTAGCCTTAAGAACTATTCTTAAAGTCCTTAAAGTTTAAGATTAAGCTTATTAAGTTATCTCTTTAAGAGGCATTAAAGTCTATAACTATATATTGTCACGGGCTGGGCTC
>NJCR01000087.1:0-145171 GCA_002234235.1 Fusarium hostae
GCTTGAAAGGTTGAATATCCTGGCCGCAGCCCTCTTCGGGTGGGAAATTAGGCACGCCGGTGGGGTCACGCAAAGGAGGGGTCTCAAAGCTCTGATCATCTAAGCTATCTTGTACCTTTGAAGAGCTCATCGTTTTAATTACGACAGGCTAGGGGTTATTTGTGTGAGGTTTTTGATGAATTTGGTGGTAAAAAATCATCTAGCTGTCTGACGAGAACTTTACGTACCCTGGAGGTACTAGCGTGGTTAGTAAGCAAAGTGGGGCGAGTGACCTGTTGAAGTCTTATGCCACTCAAAGAGATAAGATAAAGAATGATATGCAAAAATAATATCCATGTATTCAAAAGACCCAAATATAGACCAAACCCATGAAAATTCGTCAAACTCCTTTTTATGTATTCCATAACCATGATTCATTTGCAAAATAAAATTCCAATAACTCATAGCAATAAACTCCCATAAGTCTGTAATTCATAAAAATGTCTCTCGTTTCTCATATGTAGTTTCGTGTTTTTCGTATCATATAATAAGCCTTTAGAAGACCGAATAAAAGAATGTGCTGAATCATGATCGAGTGTTTTGTTCGTGTGTTTTACTCAAGGCAGACGGTTGTATCGTTTAATCGTTCGTGGTGTAGCGATGCGCATGATCTTGGATACCGCATAGGTAGGCCTAGGTGCTCTCTTCTCATCGAGTAAAGGCTCAAAGCCGTCATCCAGCTCAACATATGTAGGCTTCTTTCCAAATCTCGTCTTTGCCCATGACTTGAGAGGGCGGAATAAACAGTCATGACACGAGGTCTTTCTGATGTTCTTGGTGGTGGTGGTGTTTGTGGTGAATGGCTTAGAGGACATGATAATTTTGATCTCTTTGCACTGACTCATGGTGAAAAGAAAAAGTGTCACTCTGCTCAGCAGGTTTGACAGATGATGATGGGACTGAAGATAACGATGGAGTTGAAATATGAAATGTGTTGAAGAAGCTGAACATAGATTAACAGGTGGGATGAGGCCCCTTTTTCAATACAGCATCGCAGACACAGATTCTGCGATAGATGTAATGATGCCAGAGGAGGCTGGATCCATCATTCCGGTCACGATAGCTTCGACGTAGGGGATGTTCCAGATTGCTTCATGCTGCATTCCGTTGGCAGATCAAGGGAGATAAGGGATTTCCAAAAAGGTTTCACCACCAACCAGTAGCAAGACAGAGCGGGTAGCAGTCAAAAAGCCAAGTGAGACATGAGTGGTTGGGTGAGACAATTTCTTCATATTAACGTCCTTGTATGAAGAACTTTTCCAGTCAATTTATCTAGTCAGCTTCACCAGCCTCTTCTGCCTCATCATCATCCTCATCGTGCGAGATGAATGGAACGAACCGAAAGTCCAAAAAGCTTCGCTTGCCACCTTCAATATCTACCATGAATTGCAGACTCAGCACCCCCTGACCATCCCCTCGTAAACTAACCTTAGTGGCAATTCGCATTGCTTCTGTCGAATTCTTGATAAAGTCAAACTTGTAGGCCTGAGACCAGCGTTCCTGGATGTTGAAGGTTTCGAGAAGGTCTCTTCCACGTGCGAACCCTACTCCTGAGCTTCCAAGATCTCCGACACCAGCGAGAGATAGAAATGGCGAGATTTTAGTGGTTGTGATTGTTAATTTTGTTGGGGCTGTTGGAGAAATCTCCGCAAGAGAGTCGAGTAGTGTTCGAGATTGCATAATGATTTTGAAGGCCAGATCATTGCGGTCGAATGGAATATCATCAGGTATTTCTGGTAGATAGGTTGTCAATGACGCTGTTGTCTTAACGCCAGACTCCTCGATGGTGATCTTAAATGGATCCCCTTCCTGGCCATACTGCAGAGTACAGGTGCCAGAAATACCAAGAGTTTGGTTGCTGAAAGCATCAGGCCGATAGTTCCGAAGATTGCTGCGATAAGGATCCTGGTCTGCTTTTTGAGCCCGTGTGGCCACGTCTACGGCTCCAAATATTTGGAGTACTTCGAGAACAGAAGATAAAGAAAGTTGAAAATTAGGAAGCTCAGGCGGATTGTCGCCATCCTGAGCAGGCAGATTGGCTGTATATGATGAGAAGAGAGCTTTATCTAGAAATGCAACTCCTGATGATTGTCAGTTGTGGTCTATCCTAGGGATAGTTGTCAGACTGACCTTGCATCACCCGTGCATGGTCAGCAGCGAAACGAACACCATCCTCTGTAATTTGAACATGAACTCTGGGTGCAAAGTTGATGCATCTGAGAAGTTGATACAGAGGTCTTGTCGAAGTCGCAACCGCGCGGAAGATTGGCTGAGCGTCTGGAGCCATTTCGAGATTGCGACTGTGGTAGATTGAGGAAAAGGTGTGGATAAAAGAACGAAAACTGGCAGAAAAGCAATAGGCGCCCGTAGTAGCGTCTTCTCTTGATTGCTCCAACTATTTTACACGAAACCGATCGAAATGAGGACTTTTGGGTATCTTAGACGTAGACTCCGACCGCACAGAACATATAGACCACTCCGAAACTGTCGAAAGTAAGTAATTGAGAAGATGATGGATGGTCGATGGAAAACGTACGCAATGGCGATAGAAGCTGGAATGCCTAGTACGGGAACGTTGACGATTGTGCGGTCTGGAATCAGTCAGCAGGCAGAAAAGATATAATAGTCTGTGACACTTACTCAGGGCAAAGACGCCGGTCAGGGAGAATCCAAGGAACAGCAAGAAAAAGGCGACCCAGAACTGGCTTCCTTTGCTCACAGAAGGGATGAAGGGACTGCCAGCAGCAGCTTGCCAGACCTCAGGCAGCGAAGAATCCATAGGCCAAATTGGAAAGAAGAATGGATTGTGGTTTGAGAGGGTGAAGAATGTTTTATCGCGAGGAATTGACGTGTCGCGGTAAAGGAGTTGAGGTGAATGTGTTGACTTGACAAACTGCTGTGTTAGGAGATGCTCTGGGGAAGCTTCATGAGCTTACGATGGCGCATCGTGTCCATAGACAAATAGGGTTTAGTGCGCATGTACCCCTGTCAGCTCCTGCCTCGAACTAAAGGGCCCCATATTGAATGACATAAGCAGTGCACGGACATGCTCGACGCGCTTCACTCCGCTGTCATGATACTCCATTCTATCATAACTCACTTACTCCCTAAATACCCTTCAAAGTTGAAGAATCCTACAGTTCTACTGTTGCGATCATGTCAGAAGAGAGTAAGTCTTGTCAATTATGAGGCCGCGACAACGATGAAATTACTCACAAGGTCCCATTTAGACGGCAAGCGCAAAGCCGAGGAGGAGCCATCGTCTCCTACCCCATCGAAGCGCATCAAGCAAGATGACTCCGCTGAGCCTCCAGAGAGGAAACCGGAGATTAAGAGAATCCCATTCCCTGAAAAGGTAAGTTTATCCATAAGATCTCGCACTTATATGCGCTCATCATCGTTACTATAGCCCGCCGTCATCGAAGAGCGCAATGGCGAAATCGAATTTCGAGTAGTCAACAACGACAACGAGCGCGAATCACTCATCATCTTAACCGGACTCAAGTGTATCTTTCAAAAACAACTTCCCAAAATGCCTAAGGATTATATTGCACGACTAGTTTACGACCGAACACACTTATCCATCGCCATCGTCAAGAAGCCTCTTGAAGTTGTTGGAGGAATCACATATCGCCCATTCAAGGGCCGCCGTTTCGCCGAGATTGTTTTCTGTGCCATTAGTTCTGACCAGCAAGTCAAGGGATACGGTGCCCATCTGATGTCGCACTTGAAGGATTATGTCAAAGCGACAAGCGACGTGATGCATTTCCTTACTTATGCCGACAACTACGCTATTGGTTACTTCAAAAAGCAAGGCTTCACCAAAGAAATCACTCTTGACAAGAAAGTCTGGATGGGCTACATCAAGGATTACGAAGGTGGTACGATTATGCAGTGCTCAATGCTGCCGCGGATTCGATATCTCGAAATGGGTCGCATGCTCCTTAAGCAGAAAGAATGCGTCCAAGCCAAGATCCGCGCTTACTCCAAATCACACAATATCCACGCTCCGCCGAAGGAGTGGAAGAATGGAATCACCCAGATCAACCCTCTCGATATTCCTGCCATTCGGGCATCAGGGTGGTCTCCTGATATGGACGAGCTTGCCCGCCAACCTCGTCATGGACCCAACTACAACCAGCTTCTTCACTTACTCAATGATCTACAGAATCACAACTCAGCCTGGCCATTCCTCGTGCCTGTTAACCGCGATGATGTGGCCGATTACTATGACGTTATCAAGGAGCCTATGGATCTTAGTACGATGGAGAGCAAACTTGAGGCGGATCAGTATCTCACACCTGAAGATTTCATCAAAGATGCCAAGCTTGTTTTCGACAACTGCAGGAAGTACAATAATGAGAGCACTCCCTATGCAAAGTCGGCAAACAAGCTCGAAAAGTACATGTGGCAGCAGATCAAGGCGATTCCTGAGTGGTCACATCTGGAGCCTGAGAGATAGAGCTCTCGTCCAGCTAGTAAACCAAAACAAGGGAATCGCATCCGCATCACACTTAGGAGATCTTCGGGGAACACGGCGGAGGAGTAGCTATTTGATTGTCTTTTTATAATTTATCTGGGTGGGTAAAGGGTTAATGTTAGCGAGGCGTTTTGGATTCTGGTAGCAGTGTAATGAATACCATGTTTTATGTTAAGTGGCTATCTTAATGTTGTGGTATGTGATACGTCTGTCTAGTCTCTCTAGCATCTTGAATGAGCCGAGTTGGGGAGATTTGCCAAATTCTCTGTAAGACGGAGTAAGAAACAGAATGCACAACGATACACACCAGACTATCCTTTCGACCGGAGTTTAGCATACCATAGACCAACCCCTCTTTGGTAACATAATAAATCTTCCGAATGAACGAGGTACAGCATGATAGCGATAAGTCAGGCTTGCTGCATATTGCGATTCTCGTTGCCCGCGTTGGTGTTACACAGCAATGGCGGAAAGGCCCCTAGCAGAAAGGCGGGGGGGGGGGGGGTCCTAGGCCATGCTCTTATCATTCAAGANNAAAAAAAAAGGAAAAAAAAAAAAAAGAAAAAAAAAAAAAAAAAAAAGAAAAAGGGGGGGGGGGGGGGGGTCCTAGGCCATGCTCTTATCATTCAAGAGATTTCTCCTATCAAAGCAACTGTTTCGTCCGTCTCATACAGAAATCCAGCCTGTAATTGAACAATTCTCATGTCTTGCGCCTGGTGCAGCAGCGTTTATAAATCGAATTCTCGGACACGAGCACTAACAAATGACTAGGATCTAGTGTCCGGCCTGATGGTCTAGCGGTATGATTCTTGCTTCGGGATTGACATCTCAGTTCTCATAAGAGGACTAAAGTTTGCGAGAGGTCCCGGGTTCAATCCCCGGTCAGGCCCTTTCTTTTGCTTATCTCACCAATTTTCAGTGAGACTCTTTTTCTTTTTCACATTTTCAAAACATCGAGTTCAAGCTCATAAGATACTTTTGAGGTTGCTGGTGTTTTAGAGTCCTCGATGTGATGTCTGTATGGACCAGTGGTGATAGTGAGGTGAAGAATGGGTCCAACCAAGCTTATGACATGGTAAGTGATTGTTCTGGTGACGCGATAGCAGTTACCTAGATCACTCTTGTAATATATTTGAGTTAGTATGAGTATACTGAATGTGGGATATCATCTTCGTTGGAGAAAACGCTTCCTCTGTAGGTTAAGTAGTCCTTTCAGACACGAGATCAAAGCTTACAACTATACCTTTATTCTTCATAGATCAGTTATAACATTCACATTGCGGGCTTAATTAACATAGAAAACCTTTTATAAACAGGTATAAGTCGCTGGCTATCTATCAACAAGCCTGTATGATTCAAATGTGACCAGCACAAGCACCAAGGCGAAGAGAACCAGATCGGAAACCGCCTCTATCCTTGCCAATCGAATCGAATGTCAAGCAACAAACATTCTATCAACCAGACCCATAATGTTCAATTCCCATAAAATCATACAGATATTTCCCCGTATACTGTTTCCCAATCGCCAGACACCATTATCCATAATGTGGATAGGCAAACAAAGAAAATGCAAAAAAAGTGATGGATGTCTTGTGTGTCTCGGATGGTCGGTCGCTCGTCGTCTACCCTTGGATGTCTGAGCAGAGACAGGGATGAAACATTGGTCATGCTTGCATTTGAGGCTGCGGGTTCCGTGCCCCGATGATGAGGCCGGGCGTGCGAGTGTCTGATCGCTGTGTCGGATAAAAAGGCTTCACCGAAAAAGTGATGAAGCCAAGAGGGTATAATTCGTAAAGAACAACTGCTTTTCTTTGCTTGTGATTTTTTCTTTTATTTTTGTTTCTTTTTTTCCTAGCTCGATGTTCAAGCATTGGAAGTATCTGCTCGTCCTGAACTAGCATCGCCGACAGGCAGACGGAGATCTGAAAAGGTGCGACGTGTCCATGGGGTACGCCACTGTCGGTTGTCAATCAGGTGGCGCCGCAGGGAGGACGTAGAACGCAGGCTCGATGTCTGTGGTTGTGTCTGCATTTGCGTCTGCTGGGGACGATTAGGGTCCTCTGACTGCAGTGTGCGGCGGAGGATGCGGTGAAGAGATTCAGGAATCTCATGCCATTGGCCAGCTCGAGCAGTGCTGAGCAAGCCTGGAGGGAAGAGAGCGGCAGGGACAGTGTCGCTATCGTGAAAGATGTGCTCGTTCAAGTAGTTGATTTCGCCAGATTCAATGGCGTTCTTTAGCCACTGCTCCCATTCCTCGTCAAGAACAGCTGAAGTGTCTCCAGCGTCACGTCTCGCAACACCGTCCCTGAGGCGCTCGTTCAGTTCGACACCTACACTATCCAGCTCGTCCTCGCTCTCGACCTCCATCATTTCGTTGTACAAATCGTCAATAGCAACGCCTTCCACCTCAACAGAATGACCTCGGCTGGCGCGGGGCAGGTGTTCGATATCGGCCCAGTCAGGGAAGCCGTCGGCGGTGGTGTCATGAATAACATATCCCTGCTCCTTCTCGTACTTTTCCTTGGCCCATTTTGTTCCCTCCCACTTGGTCAAGCCTGCGATTTCGGCGCCGGTAAGTTTGAGGCTGTCAAAAGCGCGAAAGAGTCGTCGGTGCCATGGCCAGCGAGAGAGACGAATGCGATGGGTATGGTGAGTGTAGTCGAGGCCGGGGTACTTGGCTTCCTGTGTGTCGAGGTGGCCGTAAAAAGCGTGGGTTTCCTGGCGAACCTCTGGGATCAGGTTGCGTTGAAGCAGAGCGTGGAAGTTCTGAGGGTCGTTGCTCTTGGGACGAGGGAACATGCACTCGTAAACGAGCTGATCAACGGGACGGCCCTTCATGATGGTGATAAGGCAAGGCCGATGTCGGACGGTTTGAAGTGAGGAGAGGTTTGTTGGAGAGGCTTTAATTTTGTTGTATGATCGTCGTCGCTCAAAAAAGTTGGCGGTAGAAATATGGTCGGTCACGTAATCTCGGTTGTGTTGTGTTGTCGATAGTCCTTTGTACGAGGCAGCAGTGTGACACGTATTGCTCAGGATTAAGTAAGATAAGGTAGGCAACCAGGAAGGATGAAAAGTCCAAGTGAGGATTTCAAACCAGGCTGCGCAGTGGGATTTGTATGTTCGGGCGTTCTCGGCGGGGGTGGAATCAGGCAAGGAACGGCAAGGCCGAAGAGGCTTTTGCGACAGATCGTAGACGAGAGATATACACGCTGCAAGTTTAGCAGACTCTCAAAGGACCCTGATAGTAACTGGAGTGTAGATTCCACCGTGGGAAAGAAAAGAGGAGAGAGTTATTCGTGAGACAAGGGAGGGAAGTGACAAGTTAATATGTGAAGGATGGTATGCTCATGTATTGGCATGCATTTAATGCATTGGATAAGAAAGACAAGACTCTAACTCCCCGGCGTCGGGAACAGACCCTCCATCTTTTTTCAGGCGGCGGCGGGTTCTTTTTCCTTGTCTGGCGCCCCTCCTTCCATCTTGGCTTGGTGCCAGGCTCAGGGTCAGGCTAAGGCCTTCAGTAGGCCAGGGCAGCCCAGCCCAGCCCAGGGACCAGAAGCGGGCTTGAGTGGTGCCAATAGCATCCCCCATCGGGAGCCTACAGGACATAGAAGGGCCACTTGATAGGCTGAGGTTGATTCTGAGGCCGGGACCTAATGCGCCTGGATTAAAGCTCAACTCTCAGGGTGTGGTGTAGTGTAGTTGAGGGTGTGTAAGGAAGTGTAAGCGGTCTACGGTCAGCAATTCTGCTACTACAAAGAACCTATTAGATTTGCGTAGCAGTTGGTTTGTTGTTTGTTTTCTGTTGTTGCTGTTAGATCTCTTGATACATGGCCTATGCATACTTATTTCTAGTCTGCCACTTGGTCATTCGTTGGCCATTGATTCCCTTGTCCGTGAACTGCGTGTAACCTGTTCGTTTCAACGCTTGGACGAATGATGTTGCAGGCATTAAATAGAAACGTCATGAAAAATCTAGTATTTATCCATCATGTTTACGATTTGAGGGATATATATCTTTGTGTCTACCTGATACACAATGAGGGTTTGTCACACAAAGTACAGCAGTTGTACTATGGTAACTTGACGCTCTCTACTCGGTGCACTTTTATACACCCTACCAGCTGACCACATACAATTGCACATCTTGCAGTTCAAGTGAAAATGACATCTTTACGAATACTTAAACTGAAAACCTCATGTAGATCTGATCATCAACACTAACTAATCACTGTTCGCGTGGTTGGTCGTCACGAGATTGGCCCAACAAACCCAGAAATCCGCGAGTCACGCGCAGAGAATGATCCTTTTAGCTCCACTACATCTCTTGATTCTCCTCGTTATCTCCATCTCATGCGCCTCTGCTAACGTGATGTGATATCGCATTTTATCCGCTCCCTCGGTTATCATTGAACCTTGCTTTTTTGTCATTCTCACGACCGGAACCAAGCCGGTGCGGGCCGGCATGATAACCTTCAATAGCAGTTTTACATTGGGGGATGGTGTGCTGAAACTTGACTCAATTTAAGCAATTCTGACTGTTACAGAACTCGAACTTCAGGCGCAGGCTGGGGAGACTTGTCAAAGCTCTTCATGGGCTCAAGACCCCATCGTCCAAACATAGCGGCGTCCTCATCCCAGCCATTACACTCAGTCGTTAGCATCTTCTCGCCTGTAAAGATAGCATTCGCACCAGCCATGAAGCACAAGGCCTGCTTCTCCTCCGACATGGTCTTGCGACCCGCCGCAATGCGGATGATGGTCGAGGGCATGATGATACGCGCCGTGGCGATAGTTCGCAACATGCTCGTGAACTCAACCATGGGTCGATCGCCCAGCGGCGTGCCCTTGATGGGAACCAGTGCGTTGACGGGGAAGCTCTCCGGGTGACTTGGGAGTGTCGACACGGTGTGAAGAAGACCAACGCGATCTTCGCTGCTCTCACCAAGACCGAGAATTCCACCTGAGCACACCTTGATACCCGCGTCGCGCACGTGGCTCAGCGTCTGTAATCGCTCGTCGTAGCTGCGTGTTGTAATAACAGACGGGTAGAACTCACGACTAGTGTCGACGTTGTGGTTGTACGCGGTGAGGCCCGCGGCCTTGAGCTCCTTTGCCTGCTCTGCATCGATCATACCCAGCGTCACGCAGACCTCCATACCCATACCCTTGACACCCTCAACCATAGCCTTGATGTTCTTCAAACTGTTCTTGCGACCGCGCATATCTCTCCATGCGGCGCCCATGCAGAACCGGGTGCTTCCCTTCTCTTTGGCTGTTCGCGCAGCTGCTAGTACGCTTTCGACGCTTTCGACTCTCTTGGCGGGAACCTTTGTGCCTTCTTGGTAACGGGTGGATTGGGCGCAGTAGGAGCAGTCTTCGGTGCAACCGCCTGTCTTGATGTTCATCAAAGTGCAGAGTTGCACTTCGGCGGGGTTGTGCCATCGACGGTGTACGGTGCTCTAAAAGTTTGTGTTAGTCATGGTGTTGCTCCGTAAGATATGTCCATCAATTGAGGTCAACATTGAACGACAACAGCAGTCACAATCACGATCAAATGAGAAGAGATGTGCTTACAGCTTGGTATGCTAGCTCAAGGGCAGGCTGGTAGTAAATGGCCGCAATCTCCTCCTTGGTCCAGTCATGTCGAACCTGAGTCGCCGTAACAGCCTCTCTCAAAATCTGCTTCCTCTTCTCGGCCCTCTGCTTCTCAATCGATTCATTAGCTCCAGCAGGAGGAGGCGGCGGCTGCGAAGGTCGAGGATGAAAGTCAACAACTGTTGACATGGGCCGGGTATGTTGCCATCTCGCCGAAGCGGGGAGAGACAAACGGTTACTGGGTGTAGCCTGTCGAAGGGCACTAAGACGGAGAGACGCACCGGGCTTCATTGTGAGATGGGTAAAGATAAAAGGAATGAAAATAGAGAATGTGAGATGACAGAAGTGAGTGAATTGGTCAAAGTCAATCGAGAGAGGGACAGTAGATCAGCTGTGAGTGAGCTGCTGCAGCATGAGGCACTAAACCAAGTCCAGTTATGTACAGAGCTACAACACCATAGACTAGTCGAAAGAGCCCAAAAACTCTAACATTATGAATGGACCAGCTCTTGATGGTGAGCTCTATAGCTACGCCTCACTCATGCCCCCCACGGCCGACCTCGGTCAGTCTCCGGTCCTAAACACAGGCAATTACATACATACAAAACATCCATGCAGCAGCTCTCAACTCTTGGGGATATATGCCCCGGTAGTCTCGGCTTTCGGGAGGCTTTTTAGACTGTTGAATTACCATTGAATACCGTCCTAAACCGCGTCTACCGAGACCCACTAGAACCTGGCGATGATCTTCTAAGACGGGGGAGGGGATGCAGATGGGAATGGAACCATATGCTGTCACTCAACAGACCTGACTGTTGAATGTAGATCATAATACCAGCTTACACCCTACGATCCTATGACTCTTGAGCACTGTTATAAAGCTGTAAGTTGAGGCTCCATTTCTCGGCCCGCTACCCGTGAAGAACGGCATTCATTTTGTTGAAAAAAAAAAAAGATCTTGGCCTGCTACGAGACCCCTGATGGCAATTCGACATTTCTCGTTGGCTCGCCTAGTGAGAGGGGTTTTGGATTTTGGTTGAGCTTGATGAGGGGCCAGACTCTGAGGAACCCTTGTAGCTTAAAACCCCAGGAGAAGCCCGCTCTGGACCGGCTTAGTTACTGTGATCGCGGCACTTTAATGGAGCCATGGCGTAACCGTGGGGCTGCTCAGTGGAGGAGGCTGTTTTGTTGTCAATGGAGCTGTTTTGATGATGTTGTAGAGAAACAATACTGTAGTTGGAGTTGTATAAGATCTTACTGCTGTCATATAAAATACATAGGCATAAATCAATAAAATGAGACCAAAGTAACCTGGTAGGAATAAATGCTTATTGCTCCATGGAGTATATGTATTCATAGCCATTATCTCCCTCAGTCTATCCAGACGCCATATTCTGCAAAACCTATATCTCGTTATATCCAAGATAGATCCGTATGAAATCTCAAAATGCTCAATATCGCTCCCAGTGTTCAACACTTGACGTATATACCATTATCGGTATTAAATCCATACCCCAGATTAAGGGTACGCCGGCTCAGCATACCGTCTCCCAGAAACCCCAAGGGGACTTGTCCCCCGCTCATCAGGCGGCATGCGCTTATCCCATCTCTTCCTCTCAGATCGCGGATCCCATCCGGGATAGTCACGTCTTCGCTCGGCATCTGCATGGCTACTAGTTCGTCTCTCCATGTCTGGTCGGCGCAGGTACCGATCACGTCTTTCTTCTTCTCTTTCCCGGTCATGCTCCCGCTGCCGACCCCTGTCGCGGATCCTTTCCCGCTCACGGTCTCGTTCCCTTTCTCTATCTCGCTCTTCACGCATTCGTCTTGATCGCTTGAAATCTTCGTCGCTGGACTCTGCTTCTGAGGAAGCTCCTGATATGTCGGAGTAGCTTCTGCTAAGTCGAGATGGAGGAATTCGATCCCGGCTTCGGCGTCCGCGGGACGAGTCGGTGTTGTACGATGGGGCTCTGGGTGGGTTTCTAGTGCGATCTGTGTTGGTGCCGAGTCCGTTGGGGAGAATGTTTGAGACCTTTTCGGATAGCTTTTCTCGCAGGCTCGGGCTGTGTGTTGATCTTCGGCGAGTGGAATCGTCAGAAGCTCTGCCATCTGCGCGATGAGGCCGGAATGTCGGTGGCGGGTTGCTAGCAATAGGAGGCGGGCGATCAGTCGTAGGTGAATATCGACGAGTCGTTGGCGAAGGCGGACTTGCTTCGGGTCTTCTCTTTGCACGAGGAGGAACCGGCTCATCATCACTAGAATCCGAAGAGTAATGCCTGGGCTGACTGTGTCGACGGGGCGGTGGGGGCCGCTTCGTATTAGGGTCGAGATAAGACCCCGAGGGCGCATGCGGTGCATGTGGTGGTACGTCTGGCGAAGGTTGCTGGTTATAATCGGAGAAGCTTCGTCGTCGGGCATGTTCATCAGAGCGCCTGTTGTACCTCTCAGGTGAAGGTCTGGTTGGCCGCCCTCCTGCATGTCTGCCCGGCACATGATTGTACAACGGTCGTTCAGGCCTGGCTCGGGGTCCAGCAAATGCACTTCCTCTCACGTGGGAGTAGGCGAACTTGGGCTCTGGTCCTTCTGGAGGTTCACCAGGCCCAGTTGGATCTCGCGCAGCTTCTCTGTATGCCTCCCTCTCTCGAGCATTTGCTTCCTTTCGTAACTTCTCAGCGCACGACTTATGCCATCGATCCACCTCGGCATCGGCTTGTGTTGGGAATACAGTTGGAGGTAGGTCGGCTGGAAAGTCTTGGCCGGTCTCGGGATGTTTTAGCTGCCAGTTCTTGACGGCGAACTGTAAGAAAGGAACGTGTTCCTCGGGCCCGAGAAGAATCTCGAGAGATTCCCATCGTGAGAAGCCTCGGGCGGTAAGGGCAGGTATTGAAGGTGGTGCGAAATCGTCGTCGGTTGGCTGTAGTGTGTGTTGACATCCAGTAACCTGCCAGATGTATGAGATGGACTCGTGGGGCATTTCAAATAGAGCTTTAAACGTTAGGATCCATGTTGCACAAAGTCACTATGGAACTTACAGTCATAATCGCCTCCAACAGCCCTGTAGAAGGCGGCCATCTTTTCCGGGGTAAGGTGACAAACGGTTTTATCGCCTATCTCGAGTATCTATTATGACGTAAGGTGGTTAGTATGCGATCCTTCGAATATTGACAAATTTTCAAATCAAATGATCAACGAGGGAGTGCGCGCATACAATATGACGACTAATAGCTCTTAATAGAGCATCTAATAGCTTTGACGGGCTCTTATCCTTCTCATACATATACAAATACTCAATAGCCGGAGGCGGCGGGGTTGATGAAGTTGCGCCCGGCGGGGCTTCAGTCTTTGGAGGGGCCGCCATAGTTGAAAAGCAAGAGGTGAATAGTGAGGTAAAAGGTGAAGGTGAGGAGAGAGGTTGTCGAGAAAAATATCACGATGATGGCACGCTCACATCCAGGGCAGATCGCGGGGAAACGTGGATGGCGGTCAGCGGGTCGATATCGATATCCAAGATGGACAAGTTGTAATGGTGCCGTAAACGAGGACGATGGTGCATTCGACAAGACTCTTCAAAACAACCAAGAGAAATAAAAAGTAAAGACGACGGTAAAAGTCGCAAAAAGTGCAAAGTAGCACAGACCCGATCAAGTCCCGTCAGGTTCAGGTTGGGATCCAATACCTTATATGAAATGGAGCCCAGCTGATGAAATGACAATGACAACCTAAACTACCTGAGTCAAAAGGCAAGGCAAGGCGAGGCAATGCCAGGCAGAGTTGACCGGGGTAGACTTGGCGAAGAAGTGGACAGAAAAGACGAGGATCTTTATTTAATTCAAGGGGAAGAAAAAAAGCACGAGCACAAGAACAAGGCAACGGTAAACAAGGCACAAAGAGACAAGACAGAAGAAGAAGAAAAGATGCTTGCTACTGCTGCTGCTGCTTGTGAAAAGAGTTGGTTCCATGGTTTGACTGGTCTCTTACATGGGGGACATGGATGTGCCTGGGAGACTGCGGGTGGCTGACAAAAGGTTGCTCTTAGTAGATACTCTGTACAGTAAAGCACAATAAGCAGCTGACTCTTGTATCATCCGGGGCTATTTGCCATGTTGATCTATGGTATCCTTTTTGTTTCTTCAATCTCTTTGTTACACTGCCTTGTCTTGTTAATCCGTTATTATCGTTTATGCGGTGTTTATAACTATCCCGTCCCCATCGGAATCTACAATAACAGCGTACTTCCGAGAAACAAACACAACATAGCATGAACTGACATATCATAACGCAAACAGACATCATATCACATCACAGCAGCCTTCACTGCCGGCCCCTCGTGGCCTGACACGTGCATCGTTGCTGTAGGTTCCGGGTGATCCCTCCCACGAGGAGCAATCTATCTTAGGTAGGGCAGTACAAAAAGTCGAAGAAGAAGTGGATTCTCTTCTTCATTTTCGCAACTGGTCTACGGCTGTGTAAGGTAATCTAAGCCCATAACACGAAAATAGCTGTTTTCAAACCTGGTTGGTTCCCTCTTGAGGCTGAGCTTACTGTACTTTTGCCAGCTGAACCACCACCAAGATCTGTGAGATGATTTGATATGGGCTGAATAATCTCGAAGATTCTTACATGTTCCTTGGCGTCATTTGAGGCTGATAGATCAGAATTCGGATAATTTTGTGAACGGGCCTGTACAACATGAAAATGAGCAAGCATCTTGTGAAACAATCGGGCACTGATGTCATTGTTTATTCGAGGACATGGGGGCCATTCTCAATCGATAGCCCGACCAAACAAATCTGTTCCGAAAAGCCGGACCAGACACCGTTGAGCTTGAGTCTCTAGGGTAAGCCACTTTGACCCGTCGCCGTAGGGCAGAACCAGGGTTGACTCCACTAGCTCCAATAAGGCAACGGTCATGTCCAATTTCATCATGTACTGTTGGCCTCTTCTTCTGAAAGTAAAGTTGAGACAAGCAATTCCAAGCTTTGTGACGTCTTTGTCCACTTCTTTCACACTCCTTCTGAAATACTTCTTTGTATAATCGCTGAGCTTTGATCAGCTTCTCTTCTACAACTTTCTTAACTTATTCTTGGTATTTACCGGATCAGACCACCATGGACGCCCTCAAATCTGCCATCACTCCCATCACACATAACCTCCCCGCGCCGATTCGCGATCTGGGCGTTTCCATCATCGGTGAGACGTGCTACAAATCCCTCCTTCTCGACGTCAACATCGAGGATGCCGATTGCATCAAGTTTGCTGTCTCAAAGGCTCTTGGCATCGGTATCATCGCTGCTTCTTCCATCGTCAAGGTTCCCCAGATCCTGAAGCTCCTCAACTCCAAGTCAGCCGAGGGTGTATCTTTCCTCTCATACCTTCTCGAGACAGCATCGTACCTCATCTCGCTCGCTTACAACTTCCGAAATGGCTTTCCTTTCAGCACCTATGGCGAGACTGCCTTGATCGTGGGACAGAACGTTATTATTTCGGCGCTTGTTCTGAACTATAGTGGCCGTGCTAGTCTGGCTGCTGTATTTGTTGCGGCCCTTGCTGGAACTGTTGCTACGCTGTTTGCTGAGAATGTTGTGGATGCGCAGACCTTGAGCTATCTCCAGGCTGGTGCTGGTGTTCTGAGCGTTGCCAGCAAGTTGCCTCAGATCCTTACCATCTTCCAGCAGGGTGGCACTGGTCAGCTCAGTGCTTTCGCTGTAAGTCAATTCTATTTTCCACGCCTATTTAGTCATGCATTTACTAACACTAATTCAGGTCTTCAACTACCTCGCCGGTTCTTTGTCCCGAATCTTCACAACCCTCCAGGAGGTCGACGACAAGCTCATTCTCTACGGATTCGTCTCCGGCTTCGTCCTCAACGCCATTCTTGCTCTCCAGATGATCTTGTACTGGAACGCTCCCTCTGAGAAGGCCAAGGGCAAGCAACCGGCTGCTCCCATTGCGGCCAAGCCTGCTGCTACTCTGACTCCTTCTTCCTCTACCACTGCTACTCCCAAGAAGAGCCCTACCACTCGCCGACGTGGTTAGATGGTTAGATTCTTTTGTGTGGTTGCGTTTGCTTTATAGACTCGATTTGTAATAGTCATTTTTAATAATATTTCACTCCGTTACGTGCTTTGGTTTCATGATGGTTGATTATGTGATGTTGACGTATATTTGTCACAAAATGTTACACGAGAACGTGCGATGCTAACTACGTATGTAAATGTGTTGCACAAAACCTGCCGATAATGCTATTCAAAGCCATGGTGCAAATGATATCCCCCTATATGCCGCCTGAGTTGAACGCCGTTGTAAGAACCCAAAATGTCGCTAATCCTTCCCTGTTGCCCAATTCCATACAATATCCAATTAAAACATTGATCCGGTAATCCCATTCCATGCCGCACGGGTAGGTCGATCGTTTCGACCAGCGCATTGAAGACAGCGTCGTTGCTCGCCAAGGTTGCTCACAGAACAGCTGAAGCAAACATGCTTTCCACAGGCACCGCACGAGTGATCTTCGTTGTCAAGGCCATCGATATCCATTCCGTCGTCACCAGCGTTCAGACCAGCGCCGCAGTCGTCGCAGTTCGAAGGGGCAAGTGGTGTTTGGCCTAGGTTGGTGGTCGAAGCTGAAGAAGCTGAAGGAGCCGAAGAGATATTCCAAAATCGGTGGAGAGATTGTTGGTTTGATTCTGGTTGAGTAGGTTCAGGTGGCGCTTGTATGTTCTCAGATGGAAGCTCAGTGTGTTGATGCTGGCTCTGCGCAGAGTAAAGCATATTAAGTGTACGTTCTAAACCCAGTTAGCATATATACAGTGCACGGTTATCTAGACCAAAACTTACGATGAATCGTCTCTTCGGAAGGTCTGTTATCGCGAAATCGCTTCATAGTTCGACTGTGAAGATGAATTGGCGTCGATGCCATGATGGCGAAAGGGTTGGTGATGGAGTTGCCAAGTCGAGGAGGAGAGTCGAAGGATGAGACTGACGAGGGAGAGGCGCAAAGCTCAGAAACAGATCGCTTGCGCTTGTGGGCCATTTTGGTTATGAAGATGAGAGAAGGTTTTGAGTGTATCAGCGAGAACCGAAACAATTAGGTTAATGTTACAATGGATGTTAGGCTGGTAAATAGAGGATGAGAGATAGATCAACCTCTTTACGGGAACTGAGACGAGACTGAAGCTGTGGGGCTCGAGTTGGCGGCGCGACATGACGCGCTTAATTGGTGACGTTGGACGCCTAGGGGAGGCAAGAAAACTTAGGGCCTCAACTCTAAGTGACAAAAAGACTCAAGTAAGTTTAGGTGGACTTAGTGGGTCTTTAGATTAGTTAATTTTGACACCTTCAGTTTAGGTCAGAAGTTTTCTTGCTCCCTGAGGGGACGCGTTAATGGCTCACGCCGATCGTCGCGCTATCAGATCGAAATCTACAGAGTAGTACTAGGCTTTTACTGAAACTCTCAGCTCAGAATATGGATTGAAAGCATAGGGTAATTACCTGTCTCAGCTATCTTGGTCAAGGAATCTTTTTTCATGATTGATAGATATTGCTTCTCCTTAGAGCCAGAGCAATTATGTTGTCAACTCGATAGAAGCCCTGTCTTTACAATGCGAGGTGTATGTCGCAAATGGCATGAAGGAAGCATTCGTGTTTCTTGATAGTATCACTCTCAGCCTGTCAAGACATGTTCCATTCACCATAGTTTTGGTGGCGTCTTTGTGGACAGACCAGGAATGCTGGCAGAGCCCAGAGTTACGGTTCCCATCTGAGACCACAACCGAGGTCTTATTTCCAAGCGAAAATCTACCCCAACTGCCCTCTACCGTGTATCGAAATATCTCTGGATGGGAGCAAAGACAACCTGAGATTCTGGCACCACTACAAATTGACAGACACAACTTGTTGTGCCCAGCTCCAGTCGCAGCATGACAATATGGATATAAGTTGTCGGGCTTTTGGGAACGGTTTATGTTAGAATGTTTTCTTGAGTGGATATATATTAAGATCAGTGCTCGCAAGGAATAAAGTCCGGATATCTTCTGCCAATTTGATATCAATCCCTTTTTGGTCTTGCATGCCATCCATCCATCCATATGTAAGCCAAATTCTAGGTGCTGAATTTGAAGTACAACTAACAGTGGAGATGAGGCCTCCCCACGTTTAAAATGGGAACTAAAATAGTCCAGGCTTGTTTATTCCCGTAAATGGTAATCGAGGCTTTCAATCTAGGTATACCTTCTCATTCTGGCCTACAATACCAGATGCATTTATGACAAGAGGCGTTCCCGTCAACATCCACCTGAAGATGCACCTGAAAGGTGGATTACAGTATCAGAAGCGTTTACTACTGTGATCGATTGATGTGACTAGCCAATGATACTCCAGATCTGAGTGTTGTTAGTGAGCGAGCCCCTTACCTTGCCCGCTCAGCCCCAGGCCAAGCCCAGTCGTCGAGCTGGCCTACCCTACTTTCCCTATAAAAGAAAAGGGCCCCATATCTGTGCCTCAGATATCACTAACACGATCCTGCGAACCTCACACTCTTGCTCAAACCAACTTCAATATCCTTCCGGTTCGCAATCTATTTTTCAACATGGTTCAATTATCAACAGATGCGATCATTACCCTCGTCAGTACAATTCCTGGGTTGATTGTCTCTTGTCTAAGTGCCTGGTTCGCCTACCTAGCACTACATCGAAGACCCATCCCCCCAAGCGATATCGAAACAGCCGCAATGCTTTTCATGATCCCAAGGACATTCTCAATTCCTCCGAGGTTCGCATTCATATTTCATCGCCTTGCATGAGTTGAGCCTGACTTGTATGCCCTTTAGTACACTGTCGCACACAGATACAGAGAGGACATTGACGAGTGGTGATGTCCTCCAACTGCCACCCGCAACAAGTCAACACTATCCTGAACTAAGCCATTCTCGAGTATTGGAACATGCTGAGCGTGTATCATAATATTTTGAACAAAAATATGATACAAATTTGACGATGCGCTGCTTTTCAACGCTTCAACATGGGCCGTGGTGCTTACGACACAACTGGTGTCCCCAAGCCATTGCCCCTCACCAAACGAGGCTCTCTCACTTGGTTTAATGGACAAACTCCATACGGTCATCAACCAGCCTGATGCAACTGTCCACTATGAATTAGCCCTCAGAGGATTCAATTCCACTCGAATGGACTATTACCAACCTGCAACGACACAACTCAAAGGACCATCAGGGGAACGGATTCATCCACCTAAGAGCCTTCTTCACACGAGGCCACTTCTTGGACTGATACAACTTATACGCAAAGAACAATCCAACACATGACACGACCAACCCAAGAGTGGAATAGACGATCGTGACGATGACTTCGGTCGACATTGAAAGGGATCTGGCGGAGAAGTGCTGCAAGGGACAGAAAGATAGACGAAATCGGGGTGTAACGGATGTAATAAATACCTAGGCCTCGGGGCCCAATAGATTATATGTGTATGATTACATAGGCTTATGCTATCGATTGAGGTATGGTTGGACTTTTTATCTCAACTTCATCACAGTATATGATTTACTCTAGATATATAACATTTGGCTAATATGGTAGTTCCTTTTCACTGACTTGGAGCAGAGTCTTGATAATCCTAAATATGTTTCTCTCTTTTCGAATCCCCCAGGCTTTCATCAGAGCCGTATTCTTACTTTGGGGGCCCTTTTGCCTCGAGGCAGTGCTACGGTAGTAAGTGTTACGAGTTACACATTTGCCCTCCTTCCTGGTTACACAGAGTGGTACAGACGTTGGAGAACCGAATACGATTATCATTTCTTGTGACCTCGACCGCAGTTCTGGTTACTGGTGAAAGGAAGCCTCAATTATCAACGTCTGTCTTTATTTACCATCTCTACTCTTGTTCCTCGCCTGGTTCCTCGTCGTCAGTCTCAGACGGCGTGTACAGCCGACCATGAGGGTCCCATGTTGGGAAAACATCAATAGTTATCTTTCTTAGGAATTCGATTGTTTTGCGCATACCCTCATCCCGACCTGGAGGCATATTAGGCGACATTACTCCATCCCCGTACTCCTGTTCGACTCTATCAATTGTCCTGATGTAGAAACCGGCCAGTTCATCCGCTTTATTGAATGCCTCATCAAAGCAACGTAGAAGCTCATTTAGTCTGTTTTCGATGTTTTCAAATGGCCATAACGCCATTGCATCGCCTCTGTATGTCTCGCAGAGAGCTGCACGCACATAAAGGCGGAAGCGTGTATAGCCACTGCATAGCGTTCCATCCTCGAACGCCTTGTCCTGCTTGAAAAATTCGTAAAGCAGGGACGAAAACGTGACATTTGATCGGTGTTGGAGCCATCCAGGCATATCCCATTCAAGGCAAGTCTGGTTGAAAGGTCGTTTGAGCTTGAATTCGGCAACCATGATATCTGTGAAGACAGCCATTTTCAGTCGGAACTGCACAACCGATGTTAACATGGCCTCCCGACATTTTAGCTGCAGGTCCGTTTTCTGTGGGTCGGGGTCTGCGAATTCCTAAATTCGGTCGTCGATTATCAAGATGCCATCTGTGTCTTGAGGGTATTGTTGAAGTAATAGCGCGAGCTCGTGATGACGGTGTATGAAATGTAATTCGTTCACGAAAAATCGGTACTTCCAAACGTCTTCTTCTTCAGGGAAAACCTGCTTTGTCAAGCTGCCATCCGCGGCGGCCACCTTGACAATATCAAGAGGAGTATCAGCGGTGTCAAGGATGTTTAGATTAAATGCATAACGGCGTGCCCAAAAGAATGGAACAGTCGTGCGCATGGCCAAAGTAACCTCGCAGTTTAGCGGTAACGCTTGAAGAATCCTGGAAGGGGTGAGGACTGCAGCAGGGTCATGGAAGCTTTTGCTGCAGTCCATATAACAACCGAGTGCAGGATTTCCAGGGCCATAGAGGATAACGAGGATCGGAGAAGGCAGGGGCTTCTGTCTTGCGAGTTCACAAGCATCAAGGATATGTTCAAGTATTCTGTCTATCATGTCGCTTGGATGGGTCTGAAGAAAACCATCTGCTGGCAAAACACTGATCCATGACTGATGGCAACCGAGTTCGACATTTTCTGTTCCGTTGCTTGATCCACGCCCTGTGAGGCGTTCCATGTCCATGCATGCTTCACGCCAGTAACAATGGTTCGGGTCAAATTCACCGGTTTCGGTCCGAGCATCAGGAGCATTCACTCTACAAGCTCCAACGATGATGGTTGTGTCGTAGATTTGGGGTATTCTTGTGGCAAGATTGATTTGAGGCATAGTGCTCAGGTGTCCAGGTGTGTTCTTTGCCTAATCAGTGTTTCAAGTGGAGATGGGATGAGTTGATGATGGAAAGAATGATGTTATCGAAATGGATATTATGGGGATGAAGAATGTAAAAGCCAAGAATTGGTAGTGGCCAAGTGTTTAGTGAAGAGTGTTTGGCCAGGAGAAAATATGACACTGAAGGATACCAGAGAAAGGCATCACTTTCTCATCTCACAATGGAAAGGCAACATGCTCATGTGATCTTTCCGAATGAACTTGAGATATTGATCACAGGGGACAGACAGAATACCTACTAATAAGACAATTTTTGATTGCAGGAGATATTCCAACTTCTTGATTGATCATCTCTAGTAGGTCATTTGTTCACCAAAGACACGTTCGATGAAAGGAAATCCCGTCACTAGGACCAGCTTCTTAGTGATATCCGCTATCTTTCCTTACAAAATGGGAATTCCGTACGGCCAAGCAAAAATGAACACTAACTACCCGAGGAAGCTTCCTTATTCAAAACAAGCAAAGCTTCTGATTGGTTCTCGAAACTCTCTCCAACCTTACATTACTTTCATTCGCTCATGTTTGACGATGCCATCTCCATCTTCAATTTTGTACCAAGATCTGATTCACACGTTCATCCTTGTTAACGATAGGCTTTGGTACATATATCGAAAACAGGACCTTTAATTAGGGGGCCAATAATAATTAGTTAAAGAACCTCCTGAGCTTACACTAAAGTTACCTGAGTACTTTTGTCACTCAATATTCAGGATTAGGCCCTGGATTCATTTTGCCTCTCATGCTCAACATCAAGCATTATCCTTCTTCACGACCAAGAAATAAATAACTTTCAGGCCCTTAGAGACCTCAGAACTTGCGAGGGTACAAATAGGATCTTGTTTCTTCCTATCATGTCTGTTCCATCCCTCGTCATCATCACCATCACCGTCTCGAACTCTTACTCTTCTCGACACAAAACCACACCCACACATCACCATGTCGAGGAAGAAAAAGTCAGCATCTTCAAGTCGAAAGACTACTCCAGGCTCATCAATGGCCTTTAGCCGAAAGAGCTCTCCTCCACCTACAAAATCAGCCCTACTGCCTCAAGAGCCCATGTCAGAGCCAATCCCAGAGCCAGTACAAGTAATCGTCGAGCCCGCAAAACCTGAAGAGGAAGAGCCATGGTGGAAGCCGAATGCAGAGGAACTTATCGTTCTTGTTATCTTTATCATCATTTCCACTATGATCGTCGTAGCCTCCGACAATGAGTCTATCAAGAGACATGGGCGCTAATTTTGGTAAGTATATATTGACGGCAGGCTACTGGGATGGCTCTGACGTGTTGTGTAAGCATATTTTGAGCCTGGGAGGCTTAATTGATGGAGTCTGATTCTATTTTCCAGCTGCCAACCCAGCAGTCATGTCAACTTCACCTAGGAGAGAAGGGGAGGTTACTGGAACCAGTCGACTTATGAGACGGAATTTTGCCTTCACTGCCGAGGAGCCTGTGAATGAAATTATAAGAGTACGCATGTTCGGCTGAGATCATGCCTGGAACGTGTTTCTTTGGCAGTTTTGCTTTTGGACGCGCTGTTATGATGATGAACAAAGTTTTTGTTTTGTACTCTGAGAGTGTATTATTTTCCTACCCTTCTACCCCCTTCTGTATCCTTCTATACGGTTCTGTTTGTATTCTCGTCCCTTGGTTCCAGTGTTGGAGGCTTAAACTTTGGCCACCCGAGTTACAGGGCTAACGACATTCCTTTTCGAATACAATACTCGGCACGATCTTGGATACGAGGAGTTGAACTAGAGACACGATGCAATTACTACGTTCAGTTCCTTCAACCTATAGCTCCTATAATCCCCCTAAAACCACAAAAGTTGATATCTTCACCCCTAAGGACGAACCACAAACTTTCCAATTCCCCCTTTACTCTTCAAAGTCCTCTCACACCCCCTCCTCACCTCCTCCAAATCATCCAAATCCACCGCCGTATTCACAGCCTTGACCATCCCCTTGGCAACCATGTCCGCCACAACCTCCATATCACCCCGATGCCCTGGATGTCCCGATATAAACTCATACTGGATCTTTGTACCGCGAAGCTTCCACGTATACCAGTACTGCAAGAAATCAAGAATCCAGCCAAGCCATGCGGGGAATTTCGGACCGAGCATTTCTTCCATGACTGCGCTTTTCGGAAGGCTGGCGATGCTCATTAGGATGCCGTCGGGTTTGAGAACGGATATGCTTTCATTGAGGGTGGAGAATTGGGTGCTTAATGCGAAGTCGACGGTGCCGCGGCCGATGAGTTTGACGATATCTTGGGTTTTGTAGTCGTAGAGTTGAGTAACCATTCCGGGGAGATATTCTTCAACCAAACCCATCTTCGGCGTTGAGACAGTTGAAATGATTTTCTCAGCACCGAAGTAGTTCCGTGCAATTTGGATAGCCGTATTTCCAGATGCACTGAGAGCAGCGGGTATGTAAACAGTCTGTCCTGCTAGACTATCCCTTCCTTGAAGCTGTAATCCACGCTTGATACTCTGGTACGCAGTGACCGCCAGAGCTGGGGTGGCAGCAGCTTCTTCAAAGGAAACGTGATCCGGTTTCTTATGAAGGAACTGTGGTTCTGTGACGGCATATGTCGAGGTCCAAGCTGGGAAAGGTCTGGTGAGATGGGGTTTCTCGAACTCCATGCCGTAAACTTTGTCTCCGACTTTGAACTCTGTGACAGCAGAACCAATCTCTACAACAACGCCAGAGCCTTCCATTCCAAATGGGAGGGGGAAGTCACTATACTTCTATAAGCACATGGTTTGAGTTAGGAGTGCTGTTGACTTACGAAGCCTTGAAGAGTAAGTCAAATTGTCCAGATACAAATTGTGTTTCACCCGTGTTGATAGCAACAGCTTTCATACGAAGAAGAAGTTGATTTGGCTTGGTGATTTTCGGTATCGGCTGCTCTATGACTGTGTACTCTGCTGGGAGACACTTCTTTGGTGCAACAAGAGTTCGAGTGGTAGATGGTAGTTTCGACATTGTGATTTTTGGGGTAGTTCAGTCCGCTAGATGCTAGAATGAAAATCTGTAATTCCGTGATATTAACGGCGGTTCTCGGTTCTTTATTTACGTCTACTGTCGTGCTCCGGCGGCGGAGTCGGTGCCTCGGCGGTTGGGATGGGGACTTTCGGGGGGACCCACCGAAACCGCCGAACTCCACCGCCGGCGACCTCTCGGTGCCCCAACTACCAATCTAGCATGCCCATATTGCGGACTTTGCTTGTGGTAAAACTAGATGGCGGAGACCTAGATGACATGAGACAGGAAAGCTAACCCCTGGAACAACATATCCTTGAAAACCGTCACCAGGGCATATATCTGCAGTTCATTCTGTCCTCGAAACCCTACGCATTTCGATGAGATCCGCTCAATCTACGGGTGCTCTAGAAGATCAGGACTACATAGTACCTTGAGTTGCCCTAAGACACATATACCATTGAGAGTTTCCATCACCAGAGGAAACCTCTATCGTCCGACTGCCATCAACTGCAATGACTGCAACAAATCTGGGTAACCCGTGTTACCGTGAACGCCTTGCGAAAAAGAAAAAGAAAAAAAAGAAAAAAAAAGATAAAACTCCTGCCATCATACTTTTCGATAAAAGAAACATCAAAGCGACATTGGCCCTGTCGCATATGAGAGCAAAGAATTGTTCGCTTCGCATCTGCACCGCACGAATACGGTTCTTCACCACTCTCCATAATAAGAACTGCCACCACGCCAGGTTGGGTCTCGACGTCTCTGATGGATTCCATACCATCGCGAATAGCTCGACTCATCTACACCACAGTTAGTATCAGAACGATCCTCACACATGCAAGTTAACATACCTCTCTCCCGACTGACGCCAAGTTGATCCGCAACATTGACATACCCCTCTTCAACATCACCTTTATCCCTCTGAACCCTCGCCACCAGATTCTCATCACCCTTCCAGACACTGCGACACATAGGACAAGTCACATTCCCAGCACCAGGCTTCGTCTGCGCCCACATTCTGAAACACTCCTCGTGAATGTTCTGACCACAGGCGGCGGCGCACCAAACGATAGACTCTTGGTTCTTCTCGTCAAGCTCACAGTAGCAGATGGGACAATCGCCCTCGATGGGCTTGCGCTTGTCGGACTCTCCTTGTCCGGGTGCGTAAATGGGAGGTGCTGAGGCAAAGATTGTTTGAAGTTCGGTGCTGAGAAGTGCAAGTTGATAGACGAGATCAAAAGGCGCGTTGAGAACTTGTTTCATGACCTAATTACTGTCAATAACGCGATCAAGGGGTCAAGTTTGAGACTTACGTAGAGGATGTGCTTGCACTGATGACCCTTCTCATTGTGAGGGCATGTGCATCGTGGCTGTTTTCCGACATGAACAGTGTAGATGTTTCCCGTCGATCCGGTCATCTCAACATCTTCCTCGGGACACTCTTGGGTTCCTCCTCTGACGCGATTAAGCACGTAAAAGCGCTGAGAAAGAGCCCGGTCGTAGATCTCATGGAAAGACTGAGGTGGCTTAGGTCTGAACCTGCGGAGTCGCTTTTCTTCATTTTCGGCTTTCGGTTTCTTCACTTTCATCTCCTTCTCAGTTTGGTACGACACTTCTTCTTCTGTGATTTCATGGGCTTTGCGCTTCATTGGTAGTGGCAAAGGTGCATCTTCCTGTACGCTGATAGCTTTCTGGGATGCTTGACCCGCTTTGACCGTGTTAATCAGATCTTGTGAGACTGGCTCCTGCGGCGTCTTGAGGTTCTCACGAGCAGCAGAACGCAAAACTCTTGTTGAATGCACACTGGCCGACCCCATTTTGATGGATTTCAGTTTGTCTTGTGATGATTTGAGAAAGATTTGCGGAAGATGGAAAATGTGATTTCGTCGCGACTGCCTCCAGGGTATGGCAGGTTCCCTTAGCATTTTGGGCAGTGGCGTTGCAGGTACATGGTCACGTGCCAACCTCCTTCCTCATGGGCATGTTTGAGCCTTTCAACGTCAACGGCATCTCAAAAAATCCTTTGAATCATCCAGTGTTTCAAAGGACAATTGAGTTCATTCAATAATTCCTGTTGGTTTGTAGAGAGATAATTGGTTGGTTCATGTAATGGGATACCGCATACACCATCAGTCACTGTACTTTGGCATGCGATTAACAAACTTCACAATTAAACAAAGCCATCAACTTAGAAAGGAAATGCTCTTTGGCATTGGTTTATCCTATCTTCTTCATCCACTGATCCATCTCTTTTGACTGGCCTCATACCGCTCATGATAGCCCAAAAAGAAACATAGCCAAACGCCCCGAAACAAGGGACTAACCCGCCCCTGCTCTCCTGAGGGAACATAGATGCCCCGCCGTAATGCGCCCCCTATACAAAGAAAAGCAACAAAAGAAATTGAAAGGCAGGTTGATGTAGTAGGTACAGGCTATGCCGCAAAGACGGCAGCCGCTTTGAAATGGTTCAACGCCGAGTCTATGCTATGGCTGTCAAAGGTGTATAGTATTAGACATGAAGGGAATAATTGTGTGTGGCCGTAAGGTCATCGAAGTGATAGTATCATGGAGGTCGTGTGGTTGAGGGCCGTGGTACTGTCATCGAGGTATTCGGTTGTTCGTCGTACTAAACCACGGGCGCGGGTATTATTGTGTTTGGCCCGGGTGGAGATATAATATGGCTATGATTGTCATCATGAAGCGTCAACGTTCACGCAGCTCCGACGCAGTGCCTAGGAAAGTGTCGCAAGATGAATGCGCGCGGCTTTCAAGGCAATGCTCGTCGGTGGCTGGGATCGCGAGGCTGTTGATATCGACCAGATTGTTGCTGCTGGGCAGTCAACCATTCTGTAGAGCCAGTTTGTCGACCAGGTTGCTCAGCAGGCAACTTGGTATCGCTTCCGCTTGCGCCAGTGTGGTTTGATCCACCAGGTGATCCAGGGACCAAGTCAGTTACGGCCTGTGCAATTGAAGCAACAACGTAGCCTCGAAGTTCGTTGTCTTCCCGACTATCTTCCTTCTCCAATCGGAATCGTTCGTCCTTGTTCATGTTGGATCGGCGCATGTTCTTAATCTCTTGCATAACATAGAGAAGAACCTCTTCAGGGCATCGGTTGCGCTCAGCAGCATGTTGGTTCTTGCGCACATATCGTCGAGTGACATCAGTAGCCCCATCAATCGAGAATGCAATGCAGTAGGACATCTTCTTGCCCCAGCCCTCAGCATATAAGCGAGGGTTATCCCATGCTTCCTCACAAGCATCCACATGAACCCATCGCTTTTGATGGTCTGAATACACCTCAGTCCAAACATGGTCCTCAGCGTTCCAGACCCAGCGAACACGGCCACCAACAGCCCGGCAAAGCATGCTAAAGCAGTTGGCCCATTCGCCAACACGTCCCCGTCGGGTTTGTAATAACCGCCAGACGTCACCATAACGAGGGAAGCGCTCGAAAGCACCGCAATGTTGAGCAGAGCATTGATACAATTCGACACGGAGGGCGCCGCAAGCACTCTCTTCAGGTGAAGGGGCAGTCATGCCTCGGGCGATGGTGGGAGATAAGCAGACGGGGCAGGGTGGGTTGTTGACCCAGCTAAAGAACGATCGCTTAAACCATCTATCAACTGCGTTAGTCAATCCATCCAAATGATATGGGATGGAAAATGACATACCTTAATAATGCCCGGATGACACAGTCTTGGTAACCCCATTCGGGTCGTCGTCCGTCACCCATGCTCTCAGCCTGAGCTTGCAAGACCTGAGTCTCTTCCTCGGCCTCGCCATAGATGCGATCTAATGGGATGGTCTGCAATGCCTCGTCCAACAGACCGGGGTTCTCGTATTTGGTTGGTGTTAACGATAAGCTGATGAGGAGGTTTCTGAACTTTTGAGAATCGCGATCGCCAGCGACGGGAGGAGTGGGGATCTTGGGGAGATGTCGCAGGGCGGAGTAAGAGGGAAGACCAGGTCCTTGAGATGTCGACGGTCGGCTATCGCTGGGGAACGGAGAGCTTCGCATACGGGGAGATTGCTCTCCCAAGCTCGGAGAGCCTTGTCGCGATGAGGCACGGAGATCATTCATACGCTTGTCACGCAACAAGCCTTCGAACTGGACCCGAAGGTCTCGGGCCCATTCCTCGCCATATTCGCCCGCAGGCGTACGTTGGCCCGCCATAATTGCTAATATGTGGTTTTGTAAGTGGATAGTTCGTCGGTGAAGATGTTGAGGATAGATGTTTCAGTATATGTCGTTGCCCAGATACGTGGCCGGGCTAGGTAGTTGATGGCTCAATTGTTGATATTTACGAGGCCTAAGAAACCTCGGAGGAGCGAGATATGTCGTCGTAATATTGATCGTAAATTGTCGTCGTCAGCAACGAGAGGTGTGTGATGGTAGGCCTGATTGCCACGGAACACGCGTTGTCCAGATGAATTCTTTGGTCCTCAGAATGACCAACTGACTGTTGCTGCGGGAAGTGTCGCTTGCTCTGACTAGCTGATGACTAAGGTAGCCAGAATCGTTTCTTTTTTCAATCGTCGTGAGTATCGTCGAATACTCTTTCGTCGTAGAAACAAGTTGAATCGCTTCTTTTGTTCGTTGTCGCCGCGAGTGAAGGGTTAAAGGAGAGGAGTTGACGGCTCGCGAATGGCTGACCACTACAGGCAGGTAAGAGAGACAGACAGCACAAAAGAGGAGAGGCAGGAGCAGGCGGCGATGAGAATCGAGGGTGGACCAGGGGGAATAAAGGGAAAGGGACGGGGTGTCTCGGGAGGGTGTGCGTCTCGTTCGCTCTTGCCCGCTCTGGGCCAGAGCCTACGATGGCAGTTTACGCGTCAGCCGTGAGCGCCAGGCCAATGAGGGAGCCGACTGTTGCTCCAGGTGGGGCCGCTGGGCGCAGGTGTATGTACCTGTACAGCTGCCTCGTACTCTTTTCCAAGTGCTCAGGGAACTGAGAAAACGACCACTGAGCCTTATGAGGGCTGAAATGATTGGTCTGTGATGAGTTGGATTGATATTCAGTGCTTGCAGGCTCCGGTTGCTATTTAATATTAGGGCCTCTGAAGCCTACGAATATTGATGCGTGTCGCTATCGTGAACGATTAAATGAGCCTCCCGAACATGTAATACTCTGAGTCAAATTGAATGAGAACGGGTCAACTACTCTCAAGTCTACGCAACAGCTTCATCATCAAAAGGCGAACCTAAAGGGCCAATCTCAGCAGGCCAGGGCAAGTCTACGTAGTCTTTTTCCAGTGAGTGATACACTTTGAATTGCGTGCGTACGTACGTCGACCTAGGGAACACCGAAAAGCGAAGTGGCGCCTGGCCTAGATCCTCGTCATCAGCGAATTAGCAAGCGTCAGCATTTGTTTGTACTACATGTACTTTTGATAAGGTCCTATGGAGAAAAGAACTACAAGAGGCGATAAAATGTTTTAATAAATTATGGGAATCTGTACGAGAATAATGGGAAAGGAACGACAATCTCTATCTGTGCTGGCTGTGGCAATGTGAAGCCTCTAACTGAACCGATCAGATGATAAGCGCGGGGAAACCGTCACGTCGCGTTAAAAACGATCGGCCGCTGTAAAGATGGAGTCAATTCAAGTCTTTCGAGTGAGCAGTCACTAATTAGACATGGGTTGTAATATCCTCTAAATTTTGAATAATAATACCTAAACTTATGATCAGCTTCAGTAGATGCTTCATTGTACGATCACAGACTTATCAACTGGAATATCAAATATTGAGCACTGTTTCATTATTCTTCTTCTATTGCAATATGGCGCAAATTCTAGCACAGAAACCTCTCGAGGCTGCTAACGACCGCTGCAGTTTTCTGCGAGTCACTCGACCCTTGGGGCCCTGGACTAACAAGTATCGGTACTTTGATGGGAACGTGCCCCTCGTCTTGGTGGGCGATGACGAGGCAGTGGTGAGGTCCTCTAAAAAGGCGCCCGAAGAAATGGTATCGTGGCACAGCCCAGACTGAGCCACGCTGCCCGCAATCCTTTTTCGCAATACGTAGGGCAAGGCATGCGCAGCAATAGATAATTGACAGGACATGGTAACTATCCGCGCTTATTGTTTTAATTGTAGGCCTCTGAGGCATTCTGTGTTGGCCTCTATATCTTGGACATCACCAGCCACAGAGACATCTATTCAGTGGCGGTGCTCGCTATTTCGTTCCACTAGATCCACTTTGACTCGCGGCCTCTTGTCCCTTGTAATTCCACTGCCTCCATCAGCTTGCATCACAATCCACCAGAAAGTTTGGTTCTGTTTCAACGATTTCCTTATGAGGACATGGATACCTACAATCAGATAAACACGAAGACGTTGTTTTCCGAGATACGATACCCAATATTCGCAAATTTTATGTGATTCACAAGTGAAGCTATTCCACATGGTTGTTAGGGATGACTATCTGTACAGTATCGAAAGAGACAAACACAAAACAAGATGCTCAGTACTCCACAGCGATCTGCAACATGCTTCTTTATCTCTCTTTACCTGATACTCGTCGATCTTGAGTCAAATTATCTGCCTTACGTCTTGTTTGTATGTCACAACTCTAAGCACCTCAATATCAAACCACAACCACAAACCATACAGACAAATCATCTTGGCCATCTTGATACAGCTCAGTTGGCGGGCTTGGAAAGAAGCTTAACTGGCTTTGGCGTCTGCATCGCGTGCCACTGCCCCTGGAAAAGCGGCCTCGTCCAATCCCATCCTCCCATTTGACAGGCGCTCTGAGGGGGAACGCACACTCGAAAAACGACTATTTGCTTACCTGGCAACGTTACCACTGAACGGAATTAACCCTGCGTCTTTAGAGCTTCTTGGCAGCGGGAACGTTCTCTGAGCGTCGCGTCAAAACTCAGTCACAGGGGTCGAATCGGAGCCGAATTCAACACTCTCCGTTTTCTCAATTACCTAACGTCGAGTTATGATATACTCACCGTTTCCCATATCGAAATTTAGCAGTGTCGCACTGTCGCCCAACAACGACACCCAATCGTCAATCGAGTTGCATCTTCAGGCTCAGTGATGCACCGCCAATCATTCTCAGTTGTGGTCTGCCGATCTTGTTGCGCTTACGACCGGGGGGTGTGGTCTAAGACACCGCCAAAGGCCGCGTCATCTTGACATTGGCTGGCTTGCGTACATGCAAACAACCAATATCTCAACTCTAACAGAGAGTCTACGCAATGCGATCTTCTTCAATTGCCACCTCCTGATTCAACAATTTCCCAAAGGTACTTTTGGTGTTTTGTGAATGTTTTGATGTTTTTCTCATTTTGCAGATTGATTTACATGGACTGTTTGATAAGCATTGCCAAGAAGGCCAGAGACATATCAAGAGATGTGGCCAAGTCGACGGCCAGATCAGATTACGAAGCTAAGAATTTCGCTACCGGGAAGTCTGTGCTACGTACGCTCTCATAGAGTCTTGAGTTAGACGTCCAGATGACCTCAAGTGTGGTCCAAGCTGATCGCCAAACCGCTTCAACGTTCAGAGGCCGTTCTTGATGTCAATCAGTCATCGTTTGTTCGACAATCTCATTGGCAACTCTCTCGGATCTTCCCTGGGATCAACTCAGATTTGACGTGTTTTCCAAGTTCTTTCTCTTCTCGGCAACTCAATACTTAAGCATGACGAAGCCAGAACTAGGGATTACCCATTGTCGATACGTATCCCTTGAGCTACCCATAATTACAATCAAGCAGCCAGTGATTCATCAGAAGTATGAGTCGTGTGGGTTTCTCATGAGGTTTAGGATTCAGGGATGTTGGAATACACCTCACAATCAAATCCACGCGAACCATGTCATGAACCATCCTGTCATCTCATCTATCTGCCACTTCACGGATGGAACCCTCCATCCACTTTGACACACTTACACATGCCTTGACATGGTCTCTCTTACATGAAGCTATTCCGGCAACAGGCTCAAATTGGTCAGGCTAACGTTCTTGGTCCTCCTGATGTCCAGGACGCGCGTTCTATGGGCGAGCATTGGGGCCTCTTTAATAATATTTAGACGATTTCGGTAAGTTGTGCAACAGTCTAGTGTATAAACCCGCGGGATCTTATTTCTTGATTCGGACCCTTGCTTCTAGTCGTGTAAGTCTAGAATTCTCAGCTTGTAAGTCAGGAAATCACTCATCTTGTAAGTGTTCTCATAACTCCCTATGGACTTGAGGTTCGTCTGATACATGACACTCCCGATACGCGAGACATGTTCAGCCTTTTGAAACAGAGACTGGACGACAGAAGCAGGGACCTCAAACCCCAGACACTACCCATCTATGAGACGGTAGCTCCCGAGGGTTGACGTCGTGAAATGACAAGATCTTTTCATGGTCACAACCCAGACATGGGTGTACGTATGCAATAGAAACCCGATATCCCAAAATTTTGATTCGATAGCCCGTATGCTAGTCTATGTAGCCAGTATAAACATCCAAATCTACAAACTAGGATCATGCTTTTTGAGTCCAGACCCTTTTGACAACCATCATCCATGCAACTATGCTCAACATGCCTCTCCACGATCCATGAACTTATCACCCACGCCGTATATCTACATTTTCGTACTCAATTACTTCCTCCACTGCTCAACGCTGAAGTAGCTCTCAGGCATGTCCACATCCCATGTTGGTCTCTCCACCAGGGCAATCTCGAGGGGCTGGTCTGCGGTGCTGAGAGGGACGACGCCGAAGATTGGTCTGTACTTGAAAGTCATCCACCAGCTCTTGCGTTCACCGCCAGTCTCGGCAACCTCGAGATCTTTGCCCACTTCACGGCGGTTCCGTAGCTGGGCGAGTTCACCTTCAGGCTGATCCGCTTCATCGTCGCTATTGGCGTCCTCGGGTCGAGGGGCATCCTCCATGTCGATGTCCTCCCACTGACCAGCTGTATGCTTGCGAACTTGCGAGGGTGCGATGGCACCTTGCTCCATTCTGCCTCCTGCTCCGGTAGAGGGACCTGTTCTCTTGCGCTTAAGGCTCTGCTTACCTGGGGCAGTGGATTCACTAATCTCGCCATCTACAGGCTTAGGAAGGTCTTGAGCCAAGTCGAGCATGAGGAGGAACGAGACGCCGTAGATCCAAGCACGAGAGCCTTGCCAGAAGACGCTCTTGGCAAGGTCGAGGAGATCCTGCACGGGAGCGGGTAGGTCCTTTCGGACATGACGTCGAGACCAGGGGGTGAGAGAACCTTGAAGAGGGTGGAAGGTAAGCAGGTTCCACGAAGAGGTGATCGCGAGGAGGGTGTAGTCGTCCACATGATCAGATGAGCCATTTATTCCATCAGGCGAAGCTCTAGGAGAGATCTTGGTCCGAGGGACGTCGGCTGAGAATGACAGAACCGTAGCTGCAGAAGGAAGTTTGGGCAGTAGTTTGGCACCAGGGTTACGAACCCACTTCTCAATGTTCTGCGATGATTGCTCCTCTTCTTCGTCTGAAGAGTCACTCTCACTTGACGAGGACGCGTCATCCTCTGACTTAGTCTTCTCACCGTCGCTCAGAATCCAGGTGTCGATGTAGCCCGCGATGTCAGATGTAGCGAGCATCTTGGAGTCTGGAGAGAAAGCGATCCGTGTAATGGTCCTGTCGTAACTGCCAAGACCTCCATTGAGGATATAGCGTGGAATTTGTCGTCGTAAGCGTGTGAGTCTTTGTACGCGTGGTGAGAAGATATGAGAGGTTCTGGGGCTGACGGGATCGAGGGCGCCCATGACAACGCGAGAGCCTTCCTGAATCGCGCAGAGCCATTGTGCGTTAGGTGAGAGCTGCACCTTGATGGCGCCTACACCTGCAAGCTTCGAGGGGAGCTCAGAGGAAGAGACCTTGACGTCCGAAGGCTTGACAGGATCTTGGTGTTCTAATCTGAAAGCCTTGACGTCGATAGCAGTAGCAACAATCAGGAGTGAACCCTCATCATCGATAGTCGCTGAAGTGATGTTCGAATCTCCCTTGACAACGATAGTCTTGATAAGTTTGCGGTTCTGGTTAATGTCGACTTCCTCGCCTGCGCTGTTGAACATGTCGCTGGCTGATTTTCGGAGAAGCCAAATATGAATCTCTCTGTCCCACCAGCTGACAACAAATCGAGCCTTGGGCGCACTCAATAGAGGAGCCTGTTGGGGCAAGCTGGACATCATGCGGTGGTTTTCGCGTCCCATCTCCTTCAGAGGAACCACAACGGGGTTAGCATCAGGTCCTGTATCCGAGTTAGCTATAGTTTAGTGATAAAGACGGCTTGTCTAACCTCCTGAGACAATAACACTGATTCTACCACTCTCAAAAGATGCCATAGACTTGACATCGTGGTCGTGGTACCTTCGTCCCCATACCTTGGCCCATCGTGATCCAGCACCACTGTTCTGCTTGTAAAGGATTGTTCGACGGTCCATGCCTCCGCTAAGGATAGCTGTGCCGTCAGCACTTGTCGCCAGACTCAAAACATCTTGCTTGTGGCTTTGAATGCGCTGTGATTGTGTGTATGTCTTGCCATCCCAGATGCAAACTTGACCAGTTGAATCGCCTGAGACAATGTTGCCGTTTGGCAGACATTTGACAGACCAGACAATGATGTCTTTGGAGCCACCAATGAGATCAGAGCCCAGTGTCATCCTACGCAGCATGTGGCCCTTTGTGATATCGTACGCTCGAATTGTGCTATCGGAGCAGCCGACGATGGCGACCTTGCGCGACTGGAAAGTAATGCTGACCATCTGAGCCTTCTTGGTAGGCGATCGCAGGATAACTCGCTGGAATCGAAGATCATCGTCCTCGATCGAGTACATGACAAGCTCGCCATCGATTGTACCAGCGATAAGCTTGGTGGAATCTTGAGAGTCGGCGCCAAGTGTAACCTTGTCGGATCCAGCAGGCTGAGCAGCCATGCACCAGATATCACCATGTTGACCGCTGGCGTGTCTCTTTGGCCTTCCTGTCTCGAGATCCCATTCGGTGACTGTGGATGTATAACCTATGCTGAACAGTCGGGACTTTCCAGCGACAACGCGCCCATCACCAAGGTCCTGATCAGGCTCGTTGACCCAGACAAGTCCATCAACGCTTCGATCTTTACCGCCTGGAATGACGAGCTCCTGGTTCCAAGAGCCATTCGTAGGGTTCCAGATTTCGATGTCGCCGTTAGCTCGTCCAATAGCGAGTCGCGCAAGATTAGCCTGTACCGCTGAGCGCGTCTTGGGATGTGAGAAGGCAATGGCGTTGATGGCTGAAGGTTTGTATGGAACGAATCGACATCGATGGATATCCATTGTGACGGCGGTTTCTGGGCTCCAAAAAGAGTCCTCAGTCGCGTGATAATTCGAAATTAGGTATTAACTCGCCGAAATACGAGAATCGGTTCGGAATTGTTGTGCGGATAGAAATAGATATGCTAAACTGACGCCGCGTAGCCAGGCGTAGAGATCCAGTTCAGGAAGAAAAATGTTAGCCTCGCGAACTTGTCCAAATTTTTTTTCTTTGCAAAGAAAATAAGGTGTGGTCATAGCGCTCTTAGTGCCCCTCCATAATCCACTATGGTAGCCGCGACCAACCCCTCACCTTCCCTCAGAGCGTGCCCCTCTGCTTCCCTTCTTCTGCGGGTTCGTTCGTGCTATTCTAGATCTCTTCTGAATGCGTCACATTTTCGTCGTTTTTAGACCTCTCTTCATGACTCAACGGAACGTCGCAAATTCGCAAACGTCATAAGATACAGTCCAACGACAACATAAAAGTCGTATATGATCCTGTCTTTTCAGTATCGTCCTCATCGTTAACCGACGTACTTCCGAGCCGCGTTATTCACGACTTCCTCGATTTACTTCCGCATCCCCGAACTCTACTCTCCGAATTCTATAAGTCCCAACTATAAAAAGAAAGAATTCCTTTCCCGAGTTCGACTTCGCCATAGCAACAACTCCAAACTCCGTCATGGATTTCAACAGCTCCTCGCCGTTTCCTGAGGGCGTCATCTCCTTCCTGGACACTGATCTGTACAAGTTGACCATGCAATGCGCCGTCTTCAAGTTCTTCAAAGATGTACCTGTGACATACGCCTACACCAACCGAACTCCAGACAAGAAGCTGTCGCGAACCGCCTTCAAGTGGCTCGAAGAGCAAATCCGAAGTAAGAAGCGCGGCTTTTGCTGGTCTACGCCTCCAAGTCTCAGACTAACCTTGATGGACAGAGCTTGGAAACATTTCTCTTTCTACCGATGAATACATTTTCCTCAAGAAGCACTGCGACTACCTCTCTGATGATTACCTCAACTTCCTCAAGGAGTTCCGCCTCAGCCCCCGAGAACAAGTTGTCGCCACCTTCACTCCTGTCGGCGAGGATAATGGAGATGACTCAATTGTTGGCGACGTCGATATCCAGATCAAGGGCACTTGGGTCGACACCATTCTCTACGAAATTCCCATGCTTGCGCTGACATCCGAGGCGTACTTCAAGTTTATGGACACAGACTGGAACTATGAGGGCCAAGAAAAGCAGGCATTTGAGAAGGGACTCAAGCTGTTGGAGGCAGGATGCATCACGTCCGAATTCGGCACACGAAGACGCCGTGACTACCACACCCAAGCCCTCGTATTCAGAGGGCTAGTACAAGCTTCTAAGGAAGCTGAGAAGAAGGGATTCCCTGGCAAGCTCTCTGGAACCAGTAACGTCCATCTGGCTATGCGCTTCAATATCCCCCCTGTAGGAACTGTCGCTCACGAGTGGTTCATGGGTGTTGCCGCTATTATCGGTGACTACAAGTCAGCCACCGAGGTCGCGCTGCGACACTGGGTAGCTTGTTTCGGCAACAAGCTCGGTATTGCTTTAACCGACACATTCGGAACCCAAGAATTTCTGCGAGCATTCACTCAGCCCGTGCAACCTATCGAGGGTGGCTTCCCAGCAGAGACTTTCAAGAAGGCTGATGGAACTATGAAGACATACGCTGAGACCTTCGCTGGTATTCGTCAAGATTCTGGCAACCCTGCAGAATACACCAAGTGGATGAGAGAGTTCTACGATAAGCAGGGCATCACCGACAAGAAGCTCATTGTCTTCTCTGACTCACTGAACATTGAAAGGTGTCTCGAGTATAAGAAGATTGCCGAGGACCTTGGCTTCCAACCAACATTTGGTGTGGGAACATACCTTACCAATGACTTTGTCCACCTCCAGACTGGCACCAAATCTGTGCCTTTGAACATTGTCATCAAAATCAGCTCAGCGGCAGGCCGCCCGGCTGTCAAGATCAGGTGAGTGCTTTGTATCTAGACTAACGATAGTCTTGACTAATTTGTTATAGTGACAACATTGGAAAGAACACGGGCGACAAGGAGACTGTCGAGAAGGTCAAGAAAGAGCTTGGATATGTCGAGCGTGAATGGAAGGAGGGCGACGAGACCTCACGATGGGGTAAGGAATAAGGGGAAAATAGACTAAGATACCAGGCAAACATTGCCGATTTGATTAAGGAAGGGCACATAAACACCAGAAAGAGACAGGAAACAGCGCAAGCTTGGATTATCGGAGACCAATTGGTTCTGCTGTAATACTGGTTTAGACCTGAACGCCGCTCAATAAAACAAAAGCCTAGTAGACTGAGTTGGGCATATGTGTGGCCTTTAAACAAGCCAAATAAGTGGTGAGTCCGTATCCAAACCTCACACCGTGCAGTTCTACACATATTGTACAAAATGCATCCTTAAATCATGGCTCCTCCGTGTTCTCGACGATGGGTGCTAGACCAACCTCCGCTCTCGCCCAAGTAATACACTCTCCCCACTCCGACATATCCATAATCTCAAACTCAGGATCAGGTTCCCACAACATCTCTGAGACTTCGTCCACCATCTTCTTACCAAAGGTACCAACCCACCAAGCGATCTTGCCTAATGTGTCAAGCTGCACTCCCCAGAACACCATCAGAAGTAAAGCCACCGGATCTGAACTCTTGAGCGCTAGCCCAAAGTCTCGTCCTGCAAGCGCTGGAAATCCTATCGCCATTCCTTTGAAGATGTCTTTGGAGTCTTGTACGAAACATGTTTGAATGGCGGAGAAGCTAGCGCGGTATGAGCTGATTCGGACGCTGGCTTCGGACTGGTCGTTTGGAGTTGAACCAGAAGGTGTTTCGCAGGCTTTGTTGATGATAGCGCTCAGACTTTCCAGAGCTTCCTCAGTTTCTTTGCTCAATGATGTGGGCGTTTCAGTCTGAAGTTGTGTTCTTAGCATCAAAGCCTCTGTGGATCGTGATAAAGCTCCTGATATCAAAGCGTCGAAGTGCTGATTGGCGATAGAGGCATTTCCCATGAGGAGCTCCCATAATGTGACCATGCGTTCTAGAACACCTTCATGAAGCTCTTCAAAGACACTGCATTGGCCCAGAGCCATGTTCACAGCAACAGCGAGGAATGAGAACATGAAGATCTTCTGGGCATTCTCAGAGCTGACGTTCTCAAGATGCGCTCTGAATGAACGACTCGCTTTGTCGTAGTATTCCACTGCCAGCTTAGCATAGTAAGTAGTATAATCTTCTTCAGCCACCACGGCACCACCACAGAGCGCAACTTCGAGAGCTGAGAAGGCAAATATGCCCTGTAAGAGATACTCATGCTTAAGAGCCCAGCGAGCCATATCTTCTTGCAGCCATTGGTTATCTTCTGGAATGCTTGCCAGACTTTTATAACTTGATGATGTCCAGCGATGCATGAGTTCAAGTTCTATACGGCGCCTGGTTTCTGTTGCTGGGAGTTGGGTTGGTGGTTCAGTGAGATATGAGCAGCCTTCGAGATTGCGGGCCAGACAGTTGGTGCAGGGAGGACCTCCTTCGTCACACTGGGAGGGTTAGCGATATATTTATGAGATTTGATGAGGGTATGTACTTTTACATGGCGTTTTTTGCAGTTTCGACAGCCGTGTCGAGACTTGTTGTGGGTTCTTCGTTTCATCATGATGGTGAGGAATGCCAGTTGATAAGGGTAAAGATGGCTGTGTTAAGGAACGATGGCAATGGATGAGTGTCATGAGATAAAGTGCTTTGCTTTTCTGGAAAAATGAAGAATGGGTTGATGAGCCGGTATAAGGAGTTGATAGTTGAAGCTGAAGCCTGGGACATAGTGAGGTGGCTGTGCTTATGGCTAGTCCCCTCATGGGTATAGGTCAAGCTGACGAATGAGGTTCAAGAATGCTCTACTTGAACGAAACGAACAGTATATCTCATGAAATTCTATATTACCAGGTAAGATTATTTTTGAGATTAACTATAATTCCAAAAGGCATGATAGGATGATCATCATTTTGGCCCACTGACCCTATCTCATGATGGCTGTAAGTCGAGTATAATTATCTCAGTCGAATTCAATTGTTCATTTAATCATAAGTCTTACTATCCAGATCATTTCTATCGTTTGTATCTATTCTCGTCAATGACCGGTGTGGCACCACCTTTTTGTGGTTGTAAATGTGCCTCCACACATCAGACTCTCGAGCATCACGCCCAGCAACCCACCAAGAATAACACCAGAAGTCTCGCCAACACCCACCACCTGAAGACCAAACTCCAAGTTGACCCCCGACTCGAAAGACTTGTCTTGTAGCAGCCGGTCGAAAACAGTCATATAAACTGCTCCTCCGCCAATACCAGCTCCGAAAGCCAGTAAACCCACAAGGACTTCTGTTGAGAAGACTAGAAAGATCGAGTTGGCGAGCAAGATGAAGGTCGAAGCCCCGATAATTGTAAAAGCGGCTTTGGTGCTAGTGGGTCGGAAGAAAAGCGTGTGCGTTCGGGAGATAAAGTTGCCGAGTTGGAAAGCGAGGCCGTATGTGGTGAAATAAGAGAAGAACGAGGTATACAACGTAGGAAGAGGTAAAGCGCGTGAGACGCCTGGGTACGCCAAAGCCTGAATAGCAAATGCTCCAAATAAAGGCATCATGAATGGTCGAATCATGGCTTTCGTAAGGTTAAGTCGGTTTCTCGTGCTGAGCATACGTGAGAGCTGCTCAACGGGACCCTGTGCGAGTAGTGAAGCATCCTCAACGTCCACCTTTGAGGCTTCCTGGTGCGCATGAGGATAGTTAACAGGTGCTCCTGGGAGAATGACAAAGAATGCCACGAGCATAGCACCTGTAAGTGCATAAATGCAGTCAATAAAGTCCCGTAAGAAGGACTCCAGCCAGACTGTTAGGACAAAGGGTAAGACGGCGCAGAACACGGCTCCGGCTCCAACACCAGCGCCCCATCCTGCGAGTCCAACACGGCCGTAGTACCGTAACATTCCCAAGAACGAAACTTCCATTGCAGCAGCGGATATCGATGCCAGAACCGATGTCAAGATTCGGAGTGGCGGTGCAATATTAGGCGGCGTGACGTTTGTGATGATAGCCACAATGATCCAGCCTGCTCCGATGGTGAAAGGACGCATCCAGTAAGGAATACGATGAAGAACATGTGGCATTAATAGTTTCGTAGCCAAGGCTGGAAGAGTCTCGATAAGAAGAACGATCCATCGTGGATATGGAATGATGAGATAATTTGCTGAATGTACGATGAACGGCACAATCGCATTCACGAGGCCTGAAAGTGGTCAGTTGAGGCTTCATGTGAAGACATAGTCATAATCAAATTACCGAGAATCGCAAAACCGAGGTACGTTAGCATCGTCACACTCAGCCTAGAGCTCTTCTGAGCAGCCATATTGAACTCCATCACCTCAAATCCTCCATGAAAGAGTAAAAAAGAAATGTGAAGCAAAAAAGAGGCTTTCAACAAAGAACAAATTAACCAATACTTGAGCAGCCTGAAATTAATAAATACTGCACGCACATGCAATGGAAGCTTATTTAACCCTTTGGCCGAATACGGTTTACGGAGCCCAAAAGACCGCGGATAAATACGAGAGAACCAACTGACGACATGTCTCTAATACCTAAAGATGGATAAGGACCTGTCGGGGAATTATAGAGCACCTTGTTACGAATCAATTCATCACCAGCGTAAAATGACGTACAAAGATTGGATGGAAGAGGAAGCTGATGAAGAGCCTCTTGTAGCACCACGTGGGGCCGTTTTCAAGGGCACGATGTCGAGTGATTGGCTGTAGCGTATTGATTGAACGCTAAAGATCTGCGATGAATAGTGGGTTCATGATGGGTGATTCAGAGCTAGAGTCATGATAGATAAACTACAGTATCATGAGGAGATTGATGAGAAGAGCTAGAAAGAGCTAAGATAATCATCATGGATCACGAGGAGCACACAATATTTCATATTCGACTGTTGAAGATGATTGTAGCGCTCCCACCAACATGATCAAGGTGATCTGTAATGACCTCGTCTTCAATATCACATCGCTCGTCCTCCAGGATGAGAAGAGTCCCAAATGCTGACCCTGAAGATGCATCGTTTCCATCTGCCCAGTCAGCTCGACCAGTTCTGACGCAGTTGAAGCCATCATGGCTCATTCCTCGATACTTCAAGAGCTTCAGATGGATAGTCATCGCATCCACATTCATCCTTGTCTCATGGATAACGTATACGGGACTTGTAAGTCAACCAAACTTCACCATCACTAGCTCAACTAACAAAATCAGTTTTGTCAACCGCTTAATCATCTTCTCCCCGGTCATCATGGCTCATCAACTCTCACGGTAAATGAGCTAAAAGCTCTTGCAGTCCCTCAACGAACTTCCAAACCAAGCACATCCCGTCGCATGCGCCTCTTCATGCCCGCAGACTCACCGCACATCAACCTCTGCAAAACCATACTGTCCGCTGTCGCAATGGGTTATCCCATGCCCATTCTTCTCAACTGGAAGCGCGAATACAATCGACCTGCATGGCACTTTGCAGGTAGCCACATCGCCAAACTCGAAAGTCTTCTTGCGGCTATCGAAACACTCCTCGAATCAAAAAGCGACGATGGCGGAGAGGATGATGTTGCGGTTTTGGTTGATGCATATGACATGTGGTTTCAACTTCCACCTTCTGTTCTACTAGAACGATATCATCGTCTTAATAGTGAAGCAGATGCGAGAATACGCAAACAATGGAAAGATCTTGGTATTGGCACTGACTTTCCTATATCACCGCCTCGACAGGATATAATCGTCACTACAGCAAAAGATTGTTTTCCCGATGCATATTCCGGATCTGATCCTCACTATGAGCACTGGCCTGAATCACCTATGCCAAAAGACATGTACGGAGAAGACACAGATAAAGTCCCATGGTCTTTCGATCCAGCGCGCAAGTACAAAAAGGTTCGGCCACGATGTGTCAATAGTGGACTTATCATGGGCACTATGGGAGGATTAAGAGATGCACTCAAAAGATCTAAGGAAAAGATCGATACAGTGGCTATGAAGGGTCGTCAGCTTTGGAGTGATCAGGCACTTATTGGAGAGGTCATTGGGGACCAGGAGGTTTGGCGCGAGTGGATGAGACATCTTGGATCTTCGTGGAATGGCTCTGCTGCTTTCAACGACAGAGGTTCTCTTGGTAGCACAGTTCGTGATATCGCAGATGCTGCCGTCCTTGGGAAACGATTCGAATTCGGTATCGGTCTAGACTACAACTTCACCACGGCACCACCAACATGTTCCTCCGAGGAAGATGGCTACTTCGTCAATCTTTCCAATGAAACCAACATCCACGAAGAATCTCGTAAAGCTGGTGTGCCAGGAGATGTTCGCATTCACGGCATACCACCCGAACTGCGCAACATAAAAGACAAACTCCTCTCTTCTACAAACTGGGGCTCAATCCCCCTCTACACAGATTTCTTCTTCGGCACAACACCAATAGCAATCCATCACAACGCCTACATAAACGGACTTAAAGGATTCAGACTCAAGAACTGGTGGCACAAAATGTGGTACTATCCTCAACTCCGCCATCTCATCACCCAGCGTCTCAAGCCAACCTTCTCACCTCCCACACTCGCAGAGATCGATCTCAACGGGCAAAAGATCGCGTATAAATCGCCGCAAGAAGATAAGCTGCGCAAAGCTCGCGTGTTTTCTCCTCTCGAACCAAACTTTACGCCTATAGACTGGGACGCCGTGTGTCAGAAGCCAGGTCACGCTGTGAATTGGTACGACGAGCTTTTTGGCGACGATAAAGGTCCTCTGGCTGTATAATCGGTGAATTAGCCATAGTCCGTGATTTAGAAACTCTCCGACAATAACACAAATCCTGCAGGCATGTGTCACACACATCCCTAGATCTCTTGGCGTCGTCTCATGACACGCATTACAAATCACGGCAAGCCTCGGACCCGAAAGCTGAAATACTACCATGAGTTTCGATTCGAGCTAAGATAGTATAGCTCCGGGAACCATCTGGTTTTTAGGGCGCTCCACGATCTAAAACGCCATAGCTCAGCCTGAATAAACTCCCCCTTCAGATAATCAGGGACCAGCGCCCGTACGGGGAACTTTAAAATATTGGAGTAGTTTGTTGGTAGTTCGAAAGCCTCATTATCCCCAAGTTTGTTATCTTCAATAGCTTCAAGCCTCTTATCCCTTGGTCTGGGATCAAGGTCTTGGCGAGCAGTATCCATGGACTCGGTGCAACGTTGGACGGGGGAATGGATTCCTGGGAATGCGTTGGTGGAAGAGCTGAAACAGTCAGACGTCACTTGGCTGACAATAGCAGAGGAGTACTAAGTAAGATTGTAGTGTAATGTTTCAATTCAGAGTCGACGTGACTGCATTATCTCGAGTTCGTTGGTCCACAGGCCAAGTAAAAATCCCAACCTGTCAATCAGGGTATACAACCATTAACACCATTCCCATATGAACATAAAAAAAGGCTTCTGATAAGAATGCATTGGGCCAATGCCCCGGGGGTTGTGCTGCTTCAATGGCCAGGCTTCATGATGTCTCCTCTGATAGTCTGACGATCTCACATATACTTTTCACCAAAATCATATCAACCTCCTGTAGCGGCTCAGTGTCCATTAATCTCTCCTCCCCAGCACCTCCTTCAGAGATCATCCTGGCTGTAGCGACTAGCCTGGAGATACAGCGAAGAAGACCTGATTCGATGTTTCGTGTCGCATTATCTTGAACAGTTGCTGTAGATGTTTCCTCCTTGCCGAATCCCATGACTGTCAGGGGAGCACTGAACTTCTTGGCGAACCGACCAACACTGGGTGAGGGGTTGACCTGAGGTGTGCCTAGCCCTAGAAGCGATGCAGCCTTCTTGGGGATGTTCTCACCCTGCTGTTTCGAGTCGGAGGTCGACGCTCGTTGTCCTGATGGCTGGTTGCGGGGAACTCGTGAAACGTAGTTGTAGGCGACGATGTGCGCATACAAGGCATCACAGATGTAATCTGAGCAGCCGGAAAACACATGCCGCAACGGGGCCCAAGGTACTGGAGATGCGGCGACGCCCGAATGTGTGTTGCTATCATACGAGTGTAACCGCTGACGTCTGGTGCTTGTTGAGTCGCGACCATGTGAGACAACCTTCTTCCAGATTGACTTTCGTGGGTGCAGTGCCGATGAATCGGTAGCTGGTTCAGACCAAGCATCGACTGACGGTTGCCGAACTTTCTTTGAGTATGCGCGGATTGTTTCTGTTGTCAAGCTGGATGACAAGAGCATTGTTTCCGGAAAACAAGCAATTGAGACTCGCAGTGTTTCGATAATATCAGGTGGCAGTGGCACGGCCTTGGCCAATTCGTCAACGGGAATTTGAGGAAGACAAGGAGGATTCGAATCGTCGAGCCAAGATTCGACGGTGGGTAGTGGTGATGGTGGTGGAGTTTGTTCGATATAAACTGTATCAGGTCGTGACATTGGTGGGGGAGGTGGGTAGTGATCCATAAATGTGTCTTCGTCCTCGATTTCTAGCTCAATTGATCCAAAGTCTGATTTGAGAAGGATTGTGTTGTTGTCGGTCTCATCGCGAAAGCGCTGGGTGTAAGAGGTTGACTGCTTGGTGTAACCTTGACTGTCCGGGCTTATCCGCGAATCAAAGCTGGGTATTACGATCCGAGGAGTTGTGTCCAATGGATCTGTCGCACTTGTGAGGGATGCTTTTCTGGGAGGAATAGCTGGCGCGTCCATAGATTTTACTGAGAATTGACTTTTGTGTTTGTTCTGTTTGGGAGACTCATCAATGCAAGAGCAGGCTCTGTGGAGGCCAGGTCTGGGCGCCTCCATCATGACAGTGATATCGAAGGTAGGTTCTGTGTTTGGTGGTGTAGGAGGTCGCGGCGATAAAGCAGCGGTCTCTTTCGGCGTAGCCAACTGCTCCCGAAATTCAGACTCAGGCTCATCATCATCGTCAGAATCAACGTCAATCCAGCTATACTCTTGTCCTCGCGTGAGCGACAAGAGATCTTTGGGTGATGGTGGGTTTCCACTAGCTGATGTGAGAGAAGTCGCTGTTGTGACAATGGATTGCTCGCGCAACTTGATAGAAGGAACCTCAATGGCTTCAGAGGACTCTGATGATGCATCGGATTCCTCATCTGATTCAATTTCGTCAACACCATGTCCGCGGTGTTCAAGAAAAGACACCATTGACTGTCGTTCTTCTATCGACCCCAAATTCTGTACTCGCACGGATCCGGATTGATATGGGGAAGTAATAATTCGACTTGGTCCCATTATGCCCCGACTGGCCTGGTCTTCTGCAAACCATACAGGAGCAGATGGCATACCAGCAGTCATGTTCTTTGCCATGAACACTGAGCTCGATCTTTCCAAATCCCTGGCTAGCATCTCGGGAAAACAATCCATCATGTCGTCGATGACTTCTTCGTCGAGAATACTCGGTGTGCCTGAACGGGGAGTTGGCAATGCAAGCGGTAGCAAGCCTGTCATACCCTAGACTGAACGTCTTTTCGAAGGAGTAGATGATGCCGAAGGCGAAGGTGAAGCCTCGCGAGAATTTGGATCTTGTCTGTATAAGTATATAGCCACTGGAATCCGAGGAGCAAGCACAGACATGGAGGCTGATGCAGGGACGAACAAGACCCAACAACAACAAGAGACCGCGAATTAACGTGATTCACTGCCTTGGCATTTAGAGGAGGGCGATCTCAAAGGGCACGACAACACTTACATGATTTGACTCGGACTGGAACTTAATCGCAAGTCATCAGGGAATAGTGGATATAAGAGTGGCTAGGAGTGGACATGCAGGGCGAGACACCGGCGGTCGTGGGAGGCAGGGGCTTATTAGTCCGTTAGATCGACGAGACCATGTACAAGTACGTACTGTAAACGTCGACAGCCATGGGATGGAATCAAGAAACTGGGCTACAGTGGGCAAGTCAAAGAATGGACGGGCGGGGTTTGTGGCAGTTGCACATAGCACAGGCCAGGTAGCCAAGAACGTGATACTGGCATCGGGACTGGCGTTGGCACTGGCACTGGTAGCGGAAGAGATGAATGTAACTAACGGCCACGCCCTGACAACAGGAATGAGGTGGGAATCTGAGTGGCGTTGTCGGGGAGGCAATGGTCGCGCCGCGAAAAAGCAAAACAAATCAAGACAAGACAGGTTCGTGTAGACCACCACCAAGCACAGCGGCTCTAATGGGCCTTGACTCATTTCAACCTCAAGGTTTGGAGGTTGCTGATCCTTGGGCGAAGAAACCAAGGAAGAAGCGCAAGGGAGGACAAGAAGGAAGTTGTCTGTGTTGCCCATGAGCATTGTAACCTCCATCTCGGGATGCAGGCTGCTGGAATCTGTTGTGACATCTCTACATATCACATCACATCTCCACTTGGAGAACGCGAACATGCCCGCGGCTTTCACAAAAAGCTCAAGCGGGAAAATGCCGCGAGCGACTGTCCGCGAACGGCAACTATGCAGGGCCGGGGAAGCTGAATGCCCGCCAAGACAGAACTTTCACTTGAAGCTACCATCAGTAAGGAAAGACAACTGAATTCCACTTAGCGTGCGTCCAGACAAAAGTAAGCAACACTAGACATGATGTTCCAGTGTGCCAAGACATTATCAACAAGGGCGCAAGTAGCGGCTGGGCATTGAACTCGTCGACGCCATGGGATAGACAGTTTTGCGTCAGTGAGATGATTTGATCCTCAAAAGGCGGGCGAGTTAGTGCTGGTGCATGATCCGGGAATAATTAGATCTGTTCCTCCGATCGCAAAGCATCACTGGACGCGATCATAGTCAGTCAGTAAGCACCTTGACCTGTTTAGCAACATTGTTGCGATGGCACCGTGGCTGAAACGAAAGACTGGTATGCAAGCTAAACTCTGATCCCCATTGTAAAGTCTCGGCCCCGAATTGGTCAAGACAGAGTAGAACTTCTCTCTAAGCTGTCGTTTATACGCAATTGCGCCGGTGAAGAGTCGGATCTGTAAGCAGGGAGACGATAATGAGAAATAGCCAGGGGAGCGATGGAGATGCGGAGAACCCAAGCAAGTCAGATTATGACAGACTTGACAGGCTTGACAGGACAGGGTAGGGTGAGAGGGTCCCTGGTCCGCAGATGTAAGGGAGATCAGTAGAACTGGGTCACGTACGCGTGTATGCGTTACGCTTATCGGTCACCACATGGTTCTCGTCTGCACGTGCTGGAAGCGAAAGGTGACGAGATGAGATGGGCGAGAAGTGATATCACTTTCAAGCCTAGGCCATGTGTTCTCATGCAGGAGATCAAATGAGGGAAATGTGGTTCTCTCAAACTGTCCTTGATGTCAATTTGATGATCAAACCTGAAATCGTCATCACCGCGTTGACAATGAGGTTAGTCTGGTATGTGATAGTGCCCGCAGGCTAACGCTTAATGAAAAGCAAGAGAAGTAAGAACAAGGAAAGAGAACCATTCTCTGTGGTAACGGTCAGCAAGACATGTAATTAGAGTCGAGTACCCGTAAGCAAGGGAGTGATGTCAATTGTTGAGGGAGAGATAGTCGATGATGATGCGAGAAGCAAAAAGCAATTACGTTTGAAGCACTGAGGGACTGTTTTAGTGAGCTTCAGTGCAAGTTCAGAGGAAACACCTGTACTGTAAGTTGCTGGATGGCAGGTAAGAAAGTGGAGCTCAACTAATTTAGTTCTTCCAATTGCTCGTGAACTCACTCTTCTCTAGTTCCAATTACAACAATTCAATATAGCTTCAATCAGCTCCAACTGTAGCTACAACGAATATTGCCAATATTTAAGCTGAAGCTGGAGAATTGGATCTATCAATCGCTGATGGTACCTGAATTATGGATACATGGTGACATTTCTAGGGGACTCGTGCACTGTCCACCGCGCTAATCTAATCAGGCGCTCACCGCCCGCGGCTGAATTTGGCGCAAGAGAGCCCGGATCCACCAAAAAAGCAATCAAAACTTCGCGGCTACAGACGAAAGAATGGGTCAAAGCTTGTGCTTCAACTGAGCAAACAAAGACAAAGAAAAGTTCTTTCTACAACGATCCCGGCAATTTTGTTTCGGCCTTTCAGAGACATTAGATCTCCTTCATCGAAATCTCGTCTCGTCTCGTCTTGTCTTAGCTTCATCTTGCAGAGTTCCTGGACCTAGAACAAGACCTGGACCAACCTGGACCCTTCACAATACGAAGAGAAAAAATGCCATTGAAAAAAGTGAAAGACAAGTTGTGATTGGTCAGCTGAACAACACCACCTAGATTTTTAGGTGCAGTTGTAAGTGCTTGTCGGTTTGCTCGCTATTGTCTACACCACCACAAACACCATCTCTGTTTGCTTGTTCTACAACACTTCCAGTCTCTTGAACGCATGCTCCATTGCGGGATTTAGGACCAACTGCCTTTTTGAATTGGCTGATCCCGACTTCTTGGGCGCTTTTCCGCAACCATTACCACGACTTTGGGCCAACAAACATTCCTTAGTCGAAAGCCCAGCAGAGCTCGTTCAGTAGAAACTGTCTCATTAACTCCGAAAAAGACATTCGTCAACGGCAGCCAAAACAATGCTGTCCCAAGAGTTCGTTTCGACCATCTGTGGTCCTCCTCTCGCCGCCAACACAGCCGTTTCCAAGGACGTCGGCATTTACTCTCACTCCCTTACACCATCCCACACCATCAAGGCATCTTTCAAGAAGAGTTCTACCCCTGTCAACGGTCTAGCCGTCAGTGAGTCTCATATTTTTGCGGCACAAGACCAAAAAGCACATGTTCACGTCTACTCGCGTATACGCGGCAACCAGGAGGCTCTCGTTCCGTTCCCTGAGAGGATCCGTAGCTTGGCCCTTGCTGGTCAAGTGTTGGTCGTAGGCTCTACCGAGGGCAGACTATTTCTTTGGGAGGTTAGTTCAGTCTCACTCATGTCACTCGCCGTTGCGAGTGCTACCTTATATGCATGTTGAAATCGTCGAATATGAATACTGACAAGTGACATAGACGTGTACAGGCCGACTAGTGTCGACACCACCTTGCCATGTTCAAGCTGTTTCTTGCTTGACCGTGACGCCATATCACATTCTATCCGGTTCTGATGACTCCAACATTAATGTGTGGTCAATATCACGACTCCTAGAGCTCGATGCTCAGGCAGAACAAGAACCTGATCTGACCCTCTCCAACCATCGTGGTGCTATCACAAGTCTAACTGTCGGTCCTGGTACCAACTCGGAAACTAGCATATGCGTGTCTGCCAGTAAGGATAAGACATGCATCATCTGGAACTACCAGACCGGCCAGCTTCTCCGCACACTGCTCTTCCCAACCTTCCCTCTCTGCGCCCGTCTGGACCCAAGTGCCAGAGCACTCTTTGTGTCTTCTGAGGCTGGTGCTGTCTACCTTGTCGAGCTATTCGGTGGCGACGAGCCGTTGCTTGGTTCCCGCAGCACAGAGCTACCGTCTATTGTCGTGCAAATCAACACCCCGCTTGCTGTTTCGGATCCAGAAGTTGGACAGCCATCATGCCTTACTCTGACATATGACGGCACTTCGATATTGTCCGGACACACCAAGGGCAAGATTCTGCGGTGGAGTCTGGCCGAAAACGGCCATCCTACAGACGTTGCGAATCTAAATGCTTCTGTCACCAACCTGTGTTTCATACCTCCGCTATCAACTGAGCAACCAACAAAGACGGTATCCATTGTGAAACCAAACCAGAGCCTAAAGCGGTACAACTTTACGGCCCAGCTTACCACGGATCTGGGGGAGCATACAAAGCTTGATCAGTTGCTTGAGACCAATGGGATCCCATCGGAAACTCTTGAGACAGCAATCTCATCTGTAACAAATCCACCAGAGAGCCAACAAGATGACGAACTGGCTAGACAGGACGCACAGTTTCGGGCCATCATAAACAGCTGCAACCTACTCCAAGACCCTATTAGTTAGATATCTGCCTCAAGCGCACACCCATACAGCAGCTAGCTTCTCAAATACTCTAATGTGTAATCTCCTGAGTGCACGCATAAACCGTCCACAGTCGAACCTCGTTTCGGATTAGTCCATGTTGCTTCCCGTTCCTTTTCTCAGCCTCAACGCTCTAGCATGTCCTACGTAACAAGTTGTACAACTCACGTTGCTGGCCTCGTTCACTCTCCTCTTTCCAACTTGGCCTTCCCGATAAATATGTCAAAGCGTACAGCAGGTTGTACATGTGTCACAACTCACATTCTCTGGGAGAAGCATTGTCAACCTCACTTCCTTGTTGGGAGACTGAAATCGTGGTGGCTGCCATAACCCGCACTTGGAGTTGCATCTCACCGGTTCGGAGTAACGTGCATCTCATTGAAAAATTTCTTGCAGCAAAGTGTGGCTGCATTTCAGTTTCGTTTCTTGCTTAACGCAAGGGATTTTCTAATGCAGATGATAGATGCTGTGGGCGCTAGTCTATGATTCTCATGCAAGGGGTTCCGAGACTCTCTGCGAGTGTAACATCTGTCACTTACCTAGGCGTATCGTCACCTGGATCCGATAAACGGGCTTTTCGCTCAGATGGACTTGCCCGTATTGGGAGAGACTTGCAGTCGTATTCACTGGGGAAACGACACTACCCAATACTGACCCAGCTGAGGTTTTCTGATTGATCATAACATTATCGTCATCCATTGAAACTTTTTCGTTATATGCAACTGACGATGCTTTTGACATTAGTTGACTTGTGAGACTTTATTCCCTTGCATATGTCTTGTTATCGTACCTCCCGACCGCCACGACGCGGAATAGTCCATCCGACAGAAACTGCTCCTAAGCCCGAGACAACACGCGCGAGAGAATAGATCATCACTGCGACTCTTGTTTACATGCTTGAATTTTGGGTTCTAGCCCATTGCTTACATTTATTCTCGGACATGATCAAGAACCCGCTGCAAGGAGAGGTGTTTTCAGCTTCAGGGTTCAAGACAGGTGGCGGATATGCCCGTAGGGATTGGATGCGAGGGATAGGAGTAGTTGCGGTGAAGCATAAGTGAAATGGAGGTTGGAATGATATGATTTTGCACGAATGTATTTGCTTTTATGAGTTTAGTGAAGTTCCTGGGTAGGTCCAGAGGGCATATCGTGTAAGTGTTGGATGGAGTGAACTGGAAGTCATGTCACAAGTTCCCTACATTCACAAGGAATTCAGTGAATGACAGTCCCGCCTCAGCTTGTATTACTTGACTAGACATACAGGAGCCCAACCACAGTCGGAAGACATGCCCATATGATTGAATATTCAAATACATGTACCAAATGTTGTTCAATATGTCGGATTATTGGCATACGTGACCACAGTACAATGTTCTCTGGTGGTCATATCACTTTTATAAGGTGACAGCGACAAAAGTTTCATTCCTTATATATAGGGCAATAATTTTATCGTAAATGCACAAGTCGTAATGATGTTGTTAATGATTGATAATACATCGCCGAAGAGTAATGGTCTCCTAAGTACTGTGCTTAGCCGCGAGATTTGGCTGTATAATACAGTACGAATTAGGCTGGCGGAAAGACCGGCCGGAGCGGCAAATTTCTCCGCGCCGACTAACACCGAGCTCCCAGCGTCAAATGTCTTGCATCATCGGATACTTCTAAGCCGTCGCGAATCTACAATCTAGTCGATTTCCCCAACCTACAACATACACCAAATGTCTGTCGTTGGTACACTCAAAGGCGACATGCCGCAACAAGTCCGATCTCTCGTGAGTCTTGCCCCTCATTGTGGCCGCGGAAATTTGCAGAGATCGCCGTGCACTTTTGATATCAACAATTGCTGATGGGAATTTTTGTGCAGTACCGCCAATTATTACGGCAAGGCTCGCAGTTCGCTGCGTACAACTTCCGAGAGTATGCGAAGCGACGGACGCGAGATGCTTTCCGGGAGCATCAGGGCGAGCAGGATAGCCGAAAGGTGCAGGAGTTGGTGCAGCATGGGATCAAGGAGCTTCAAAGCTTGAAGGTGTGTGATAAAGATGCTATCGGGAAGGGGAAGTGCTGACAGGGAATAGCGCCAAACGGTCATCAGCCAGTTCTACCAACTCGACCGGTTAGTTGTTGAGGGAGGTATCTCGGTAAGTCAGATCCATTGAGATCACATATCTAGTATACTGACTTTGCAACAGGGCAAGCAGACGGGCAACAATCAAGAGATTTTGAGGCAGAAGGAGCAGGGGTACGTAAAAAGTCACTATCGCCACCATTCACCACTGACAATTGACGCAGTTACGACTAAACGATTTGACCATAACGATCTCGAAACGACTGGATAAAGGATAAAAGAGACAACTCGTGTGTATAGTAGCATGGTTACGGGGATAAATGTATATGTATCGGATACCACAAAGGTTCAAAGGCGTCAGCGAGCCCCGGGGGTGTCTCGAGGTACTGGAGAATGGGCACTGCGGCTCGAATACTAGATGGCGAATCTCAATTCTGATTCTATTTGGCTCTCAATATTTGGTTTCTATCTCAAATGCTGTCAGGCTGCATGTCTGCTGGGGGTTCTACTACGGGAGCGTAGGTGCACCATCCATTAGAATTCCTCGTCAAAACTTCAAAATTGAAGATGTAGATGGAGCTTATGTGAATAGAAAGACTTTCATCTCCCTAAACATAATATATTAGTCGTTATTGACATTCCAATTTATAACTCAATGTTTATCATCTTCAATTATTTTCGTTGTATTACGTCAGCGGGTCTCGCCAATTTCAATTGGCCAACTAACAACCTTCGACAGCCCATCGCGACTCGCGACTCAGCCTCGTAAACCAAGCTGTGACGGCGACATTATTACGAGACCACAGCGCAACTCAATCGGCATTAAAATAAAGTTTTATATCATCGCTATAGTATCATAAGAGTCGCCACACCCTCAATCAGCCGCGATGGCGCCAGGAGTGAGTGAATCACTGCTTCCCTTGCGCAACCATCGACTAATTCGTTTAGACGCGACGCGCCAACAGATCTGGATATGCCGAACACGACGACTTCGAAGGTACGAAAGAACCAATCGCATGCTATGGCGCGTACTAATTAACCCAAGGTCTTCCCGTGCGACAATGGCGACAAGAATGGATAAATGTTGCGCCACCACAGCAACAGGAACAGACCCAACAGAATGATGTCTGGTCGATCGATTTACCTCACGGCATGCCAAAAGACTCGCATCTACTTCCAGCCCACAGTCAGGAACTTCTTGCGGCTGCGCGATCCGGAAGACTCTATAAAAGACCTGCGCCGGTTGAGGAGGAAGAGGTCGATGCAGATGCAGCTCCTGAGAAGCCAGAGAAGAAGGAAGAGGATACAAGCGCTCGAGGTTTCAGCGTGAAAGTATGGAAGCAGTTGCCTCGTAATGTTGATACACCTGGTACATCACATCTCGCGAAACGACAGAAGAACACCGTAACGATCGCCAGTCGGACAGTGGAAGAGAAGGTTCAAGGACCGACAGTTACTAGGGCGACTGTCAGGAGAATTGATGCCGCCGGAAATCCATACACAGAAGAGGTTACGCTATCTGATGGTCAACAGATCCAGGGTGAAATCGTTTCGACACGGATTGAACAAGCTCCTGTTCCTGGTTCTGAACCACTTGCTACGACGCCTGTTCCCAACCGACGAAGGCCGCCACCACCGAAGAGAAAGGCCAAGGCTGGTCCTGGCCGAGGAAAGAAGAAGATCAAAAACCCTCCTCCTGAGGCTGGTGCTCCTGCGGCGGCGCCTGTCGCTGGGGCAGATGGTGCCGCGTCCGCTGTTCCAATTAAGCCCGAGAACCCTGCAGAAGCTGTACGTTGGAAACTGTGGATGTGCTGTTCTCCATCGCTAATTTTTCATAGGCCATTAAGCAAGAACGTGAAGACTCTGCCAATCAGGATAGTCCAATGCCTGATGCGGATGACGACGATGACGATGACGATGGTGATGATGACGAAGGCGACGAGGGTGAAGAGGGAGAGGCAACACCAGCTGCGGAGAGTCAAGCAAATGGTGAAAACAACAAGCCACAAGATCACGAGATGACAGATGCCGCTCTCACAGCCGCTACTGAAGCGTCGCCCACTCCACCCCCTGCGCCAGAACCTGCACCAGTGGCTCTTCCAGCTACTCTTGGAAACGACGAGCCCGATACTATCATGCAAACCGACTCATCTGCGCTTGTGCCTGTGCCACCGAACCCTATAGGTCTGGCACCTCCAACCACCCTCACACCTGGTGGATCCAGACTCGAAGGCAGCCCCCTTAAGAACGTGGTTATGCCTTCACCAACAAAGGAGGTGGATCAGGAGCAACTGCTTAAGGCAGCAATAGACGCGCCTTTTGCGGGAGGTGAAAAGCCCGCGGAGCCTGAGCTGACTGAGGAGAATCTTGCACAAGCATCGCTGGAGCCACCCACCAAGGATGATGAACCCCATGGTTCAGCGGAGGAACAGCTCCTGAAGGCGGCTATAGATGCTCCTTTCGGGCCAGGACCACAACTAGCAGTCGCATCTGCAGTTGAACCTGCTGATTCGACCATAGCCGAACCTCCCTCTACAGTTGTTGGGGAGGCTCCTGAGGCTGCGACTGATCGCGATATTCCAATGTTGGAACCAACAGACAGCGAAGCACTACTACCTCCTCCACCTGAAGAGGTTGGTAATATCGCAACCACGCCTCCTGGAAGCTCTGGGGAGCCAGGTGCTTCTGGCCCCGGCAGTGAAGTCAAGCCTCCAGCAGATATTCAGGCTGGTGAGGAGGCAGTCTCACAGCGACCGCCTTTGACAACAACTGAGACTGGTTTGACAGAGGATAGCATCAAGCCTGATGATTCAGCCTCCATCACTGCTCCCATCTCTGATATCACAGATGTCCCAGCAGTGGCTCCGTCAATCGTTGATCCTCCACCTGAACCACCCGCTGAAACCACTGTGCAAGATACCACAATGGAAGAGACTGCTCAAGAACCTGCCCCAGAGGAGACCAAGGAGCCTACTCCACCTCAACCCGAGATCAAGGAAGAGTCTGGTCCTCCTGCAGCTGAAGAAATTCTTCGCGAGGAGTCGCCTAATCTGCTTTCCAGCTTGATGGATAAACTTGATGAACAACATGCAGAGATTGAGAGTATGAAGCAAAAGGCATCAGCTGAACCGGCGCCTGAGTCGGTGCCAGAGCCTGTTGCTGAGGTGCCTGAGGAGGCTGTCATCGAGCCAGCTGCTGAACCCGTCTCTGAGCCCATCTCTGAGCCCATCTCTGAGCTAATTGTTGAGCCTACTGCTGAGCCTGTCCCTGAAACTGCTGCCGACCCTATCACTGAGACTGCTCCTGAATCTACTACTGAACATCCTGCAGAAACACTTGCAGACCCCGTTGCGGAACCAGTCACAGAGCCAGCAGCTGATGTTCCTCCTGAATCAGCCTTAATACACGAGGCACCAGCTGAACCAGCTGATGAGCCCATGGTTACTGAGGAAGTAAAAACTGAAGAGGTGAAGACCGAAGAACCTGCTGTTGAAGCTCCTATCGCCGAGACTCCTGCTGTCGATGCCCCAGCTGTTCCTGAACCCTCAGTGGCGGAAGGTGAACAGAACCAACAAGAACCAAAGCAGGAATAGAATGTTTGAATATACCCAGTAATATGCTGGTAGAACGGGAATAAGGAAGTTTTAGAAGAGCTAACGACCGTATAATTGGTCAGGCAGAAAGAGATGGAGTTTGTATAGTATGATTTTAGGGGACTTTATAGTTCTAATGAATTCACGGACAACAGGCAATAAAGCATATGGTTCACATATACATATCAGTACAGCATTTTTTTTATGGCTCGATCTGCTATTGTTTCTACTCGAGTTACTAAACCAATTCGTTGTGCGCGTCTCTCGCTGAGGTACTACTTCTGTTGCTGCGAACCTCCACGGCCTTCATCTTCGTTTGCTGGGGCATCGCATAACGACCATGCATACGGAATCCTCGCGCGTGCGCATTACTCAACCCCAGCAAAGCAGCGCTAGTAAGCAGCAATCCAATGAGCACGATGGCGCCAGCCTGTGTCATGTTTCCTCCCAGAGCAGCAGACATGTACACCATCAACTTAGCCGCTGCTTCAAGATAGCCTTCGAGACTTGACTGCGTACGCAGCCAGGCATGAGTAACAAGAGCTTGCAAGTCTGCATCTGGACCACGTAGTCGCACGCTGTGTCCTCCGCCAAGGTCGATTGTATATTCTGTCATAGCGATACTTTCTGGGGAGGGCTCAGAGTGCGTCATGCGTTGCTTTATGGCCCAGATGTTGAGGATACGAGAGCTGATGAGAGTGAGGAGAATGGCGAGACCCCACCAGTCTTCGAAAATGACCATGAATGCTATGGAAGTTGATGTTATGAGGGGACTGATTAGGTAGAAGAGATGGCTGAGCCAGTCGACATCGGACAAGGAAGCCCAGTCTTCGTGATCCTCATCATCGTCTTCTTCATCTGAGATCCTGTGTTTTCTAATCACCTTCCCCACGATTTTTACTACATCCCAAGGTGTATCCAGCCCAACATCCAGAGTGATGATATTCTCAGCGCCATTTTGGACTAGACTCTTGAGATAGCTCGCTGTCATGGTATTCTTCACCGCATATTGTATCTGGCCGAGGGTCTGTGTTGATAGTGCTATCAAGCCGATCGGTGCCTCACGTTCAAGGTCAACGCATGCTTGTTGGTAATGTAAGCCAGGGGCGAGGACAAGGGAATCGATCCATGAGGCACCGCCGGTGAGGGCAGTGCGACGGGAAATAGTGCGAAGGTCGGCGAGGACGAGAAGCCCGCTGGCTGATAGGGTTATGTTGGGAAGGGGAGTTGTGGACCATGAAGGGATTAGAGATCTAGGCTGCTGAGTATAAGTGGGAGTCAAGACGTTGGGATGTAAGACAAACCTCCATATTATAGACCATTTGTTGAGCCTCTATCGCTGGGAGTACTATATCGAGCCCAATATTAATGAAAGTCCTCAGTTATTTCTTTTGTACTTCGGAGATTTAGTGATATATCTATCATACCATGCCTGCGCACGCGGATATATCGATGATGGCATCTCTGGGCGTATATCCGCATGACAACTACATGAGAACGCATCGAAAGACATGACTGTAGTTTGAAACAAAGAAACTGCCGAGACAGTCTCGATGGACTTGTTTTGGGTCCGAAAGTTGGAAATGGTAGCAGTAATAGAGTGTGGTTTTGAGACATGAAGTTATATGAGTGGCACGGGATCTATACACGCGGGAGACGGTCTCATGATAGGAGCTCGCGTGCAAACTTACTAAGACTGTTTGATTCAATAGCAATAAGCCATTGTAAATGTTGAAACTCAAATTAGTCTCTTGCAGAGCTTTATCGTGATTATAATTCATTTAAATATACAAACGATTGAACTGGGTATTTGGCCATTTCGAAGGCTCTGCGATTGCGTATAACTCTTTGGAACCGATTTCCAAGATACATCTTGGCCTTTGCGCAACAACAACAATTTAGGAAATCGTGATTCAACGTCCAAGACTATATTCACGAGAAAATACAAAACCTTGCAAGAAATTAATTTATCACTTTTTGTAATTTTGCATCGTCAGGTATGAACAACATCGGGAAATTACCTACCCTAAGCTTGTTCGATGACTAATCATTGCGCAACGAACAGATAAGCTAGCCGTCATGATGCAAGCAGCTCTGAAGCTCCCAAGCGTGAAGCCGCACAACATCCTCAATCACAAACATGCGGCTCTCACTCCAACCATTGCTCCTCCTGGGGCTTTCGGCCCTCGGTGCCGCAGTCTTCCAAGACGAGATCGGCGAAATCGATTTCCACCACGCGCTCCTCGGCGTCCCCCAAGTCGAAACCACCTTCTTCCATCGTCCACGAAAGCAAGATAAGGCGAGCCTCCTTTACACACTCAGCGACGTCGGTATCATCGGCGCCGTGAACCCCAGCAACGGTCAAGTTGTCTGGCGTCAGCAGATCGCGGATGATATCACCAATGGCGGTGGTTTCTTGCGCGCTGCTGAGGGTGAGCATTGGGTTGCTGCGGCGTATGGATCGCGAGTTCAGGCTTGGGATGCGCTGACGGGACGTAATGTGTGGCATAATAAGTTCAAGGGTGAGGTCAAGGACCTTGAGATTCTGGAGCTTACTGAGAGCTCAAGAAAGGATGTTTTGGTTCTGTATGATGAGGATGGCACTACGGTTCTACGACGTATACACGGTACTGTGGGAAATGTCATCTGGGAGTTCCGCGAGGTCGCCAAGAACATCCCTCTTCAGGTCTCGACCGACATCTCCAAGATTTACGTTATCAGCCTTCACGGATCGCCTGCCTCTTATAGCCTCAAAGTTACTGCGCTCGATACCCTTACAGGAGGACGATTGGATGACTTTGCCATTGGCACTAAGGGTGATGTCCATGGACCTAAGGACGTCATGTTTGTTGGAGGCAACTCAGCCGCCCCTATTCTCGCCTGGGCCGATAGCACCCTGACTAAGCTCAAGGTCAATGTCTTTGGAAGCAAGACGACTCAGGAGCTCAAGTTGCCTTCCGACGCTGTCGCCGTTACTGTTCACGCGCCTCACCTCGTTCAATCGCAGCCTCACTTCCTGGTCCACACCCGAACCAAGACCGGAAACAAGGCCGAGGTCTACCATACCGACTTGAAGAGCAGCCAGGTTACCAAGGCCTACGAACTTCCTCATCTTTCTGGCCCTGGCGCCTTTTCTACCAGCTCTGACGGAGCCAACGTTTACTTCGCCCGCGTCACCGAGGATGAGACTCTCGTTGTCTCATCCGAGTCTCACGCCGTTCTGGCTCGCTGGCCCTTCAAGCCTGCTGGTGATATTGAGGCTGTCCATGCTGTTGCTGAGGTCCTCAAGAAGCCTGGCACTGAAGGCTTTGCCATCCGAGCTGCTGCTGTCACCAAATCAGATGATTGGGTTCTTGTCCGTAACGGCGAGATTGACTGGAAGCGACCTGAGGGCCTGACCGGCGCTGTTGCTGCTGTTTGGGCTGACATCCCTGGCACTGAGAACCTCGCCAAGGTCCTTGAGGAGGAGGCTCACACCAACCCTCTCTCTGCCTATATCCATCGTGTTACACGACACATTGACGACCTTCAGTACCTTCCTGACTATCTCGCATCTCTCCCTCAGCGAATCATCAGCAGCATCTTCGGTGGCGAGCCCGCTACCAAGAAGGAGGGCCTGCACCGCGACACTTTTGGCTTCAACAAGCTTATTGTTCTTGCAACGCGCCGTGGTCGTGTCTATGGTCTTAGCACTGAGCACAAGGGTCAAGTCATCTGGTCCAAGTCTGTGCTTCCCCAACTTCCTGGCGAGTCCCTCGAGGTCAAGGGTATCTATGCTAAGGATGAGGGTGTTGTCACTCTGCGTGGCGCCAAGGGCGAGTACGTCGCCATCAAGAGCGACACTGGCGATGTTGTCGAGGTCATGCCCGCAGGATCTCTTCCTCCTGTTTCCAGCACCGTTGTTGTCGACAGCCCTGCAGGCAAGTGGTTGCTGCCTGTTGGTGCTAACGGAGAGATTGGACCTGTCCCCGCCGGTTTCACTCCTATCGAGACCATCGTTGTCCGAGGTGAGGGAGAGACCCTTAAGGGTGTTAAGTTTGTTGAGGAGAACAACAAGGTCACTGAGCAAGAGGTCTGGCAGCTTCAGCTCTTCCCCGGCGAGAAGATCGTGGAGATTGCTAAGCATGCTGCTCACGATCCTGTCGCCTCTATTGGCCGTGTCCTGGCCGATCGTCGTGTCAGCTACAAATACCTGAACCCTAATACAATCGTTGTGGCTGCTATTGATGAGGCTAAGTCATCTCTGTCTGTTCAGCTGCTCGATACTGTCTCAGGTCAGGTTCTGGCCGCTCAGTCCTATGCTGGTGTCGACGCTACTAAGCCTATCTCTTGTGCCATGGCTGAGAACTGGTACACCTGCACTTTCTTTGGCCAATACACCCTTGAGGATGGCACCAAGCGATCTATCCAAGGTTACCAAATTGTCATTGTTGATCTCTACGAATCTTCTTCTCCTAATGACCGTGGCCCTCTTGGTGACGCCCTCAACTTTTCGTCTCTCAAGCCTGTTGACACACCAACTGGACCTGCTCTGCCTTGGGTTGAGGAGCAAGCTTATGTTTTGTCTCAGCCACTCGACAAGCTGTCGGTTACACAAACACGACAAGGCATTTCAAACCGACAAGTCCTTGGCTACCTGCCTGAAGCCCACTCCATCGCTGGTCTGGCTCGCCAGGTTCTGGACGCCCGACGCCCTGTTGGCCGTGACTCAACCCCAGCTGAGAAGGAAGCTGAAGGTCTCATCCAATACACTCCCAGCATCGAGATTGACCCTCGGTCGGTCATCTCTCACCAGCGAAACGTGGTGGGTGTCAAGGACATTCTCACAACACCAGTCATTGTGGAGAGCACAAGTCTGGTTGTTGCTTACGGCGTGGATGTCTTTGGAACACGCGTCGCACCCAGCGGTGTGTTTGATATTCTTGGAAACGGCTTCAACAAGGTGACACTTGTCTTGACCGTTGTTTCGCTGCTGGGCGGCGTACTCTTCCTCTCACCGATGGTAAGCAAACCCACATTCGCATTCGCATACATGACATCTTGCTAACAAAGTTCTAGGTAAGGAGGAAACAGATCAACAGGACTTGGGAGGGCTGAAGGGGATGAAAAAGAGAGGGCATGTCATATCTGGAGCTAATTACTAGACCCGGCCGACACAAGGCCAATGGGAGGAGAATATTTGGTTATGAGCTGTAAATGGAAACAAAGTATCTACCGATCCACGTCATGCCGGTGATTTTTAGCGGTTGTTTCCGTTGACAGATGGAGGTGACTAGCCTAAAGGTGTCAGCCTCACAATGTAACGATCCAAATCAAATGCTACAATTCGAAAAGCCAGCCACGTGCTATATCTGTCAGCTCAAACGGCCGAGATCGGGAACTCCGCGAGTCCCGGTAGGCGGAGCATCGCCGGGCTTGGCGCCACGGCGTTGTCGGGACTGCAAGACAGACGCGGGAGCCGCCAAGCCGTGCATTCAGTCTATCGTGAAAGTTGTCTGTAGGCAGAACCAAGTGATTGGTGCATCGTAAGCACATGGATTCCCCTGCTTTGTTCCTCGTATCACTGCCTGCATCTAGGCATATACTTGCTCTGCATATTCTTCGTATAACATGATTATTCTCACAAGTCTAGGACTCGAGCTGACGGTGGGGAGATTTGGGATAGTATTTGCATATACGGGTTACTCAATGCACTTTTGACACTCTCATCAACTTTATGCCAAACGAATCATGTATTTTTCTTCCCGTTCAAAGGATCACGAGGCTGAACGTGCGACCACATCAAAAGACATCTATTATTGTTTTCCAATCATATTTATGAGCAAACGGCAACGGACGTAATTAATTCCTCCGGACCCTCGGGAAACACGAGAGAGGCTTTCGGGGACGAATAAGCAGTGAGCGGTTGGGCTTTTGCTTTTTGCGGGGTAACAAGATGGAGGTTGCTTCGGGATTTATTTTTAGGAGAGTGATTCTGGTTGGGTGAGCGCTGGATATTGACTGTTTTGGTGTTGTATTATGTCAGTTTATGATATTGTATTGTGAGGTTATTGCAGTATCATATCATGAACTCTACACGGTATTATATCATGCTGTTGATGATGTACAGATGTAAAATTAATGCTGGATTTAACACTGTATCATTGTGAAAAATACCTGTAACACCACATCTGCAGGGCTGGCAGCTCAGATCGTGTGACTATCTAGTGATGTTGTGTAAGTGGCTTGAACAGAAGCGAGTCCGATATGTCACTCCTGGCCTAGCTCCATCGACAAGTTAACGTTGCCATTTGACAGAAACTATTCTCGTCTAGTACGAGCGAGCTAGAATAATGGAAGTCAAGAGACACTGACTACCTTGTACATCGCCACATTCTGGAGTAAGCCTCGTATATCAAGACACCAAGTCGATCTCCCGTCTCTCCACAGGGAAAAGACTACCAAAATAGCATGAGTCCAGGACTGAGGCCGACATCCGAGGAGGGCATTGCCTCCACTGTCAGCTCGTGTAAGTCAAACCCATGAAGCAATAATAGAAACATCATACCCAAGAGAAGAAGCTACATACGCGAGAAAATCAAGTATATAAACTCCCCTTCCTAACCTCCAGATCCCAAACTTTCTTCTCCACCCTCATCAACTCAAACACTTTTCCACTCTCGCTACAAAGAAAACACTCTCGCTCTACTACATCTTTCTTCTTTCAAGAAAACAACAAAACGCAAACATGAAGTTCGCCATCGCCCTCGCTGCTCTCGCCTCCCTGGCTGCTGCTACTCCCCTCGACGCTTCCACCAGCGGCTGCAAGCCTGGAACCTACTCTTGCACCCCTGACAAGACTGGCTGGCAGGTCTGCGGTGTCAACGGCAAGTATGTTGTAAGTCATCACCCCTCCTCTTTCTCGTGAGATACAAGTTACTGACTTATAAGGCTGCCGGCGTTTGTCCCCCCAACACCTCTTGTGTCTTCTACAAGAAGAGCGCTAGCCCCTACTGTGTCCCCCCTGGATTCAAGTTCCCCCAGGCTTAAGTGGTCTTTTGGACTATGACATGATAGCCATGGGAGTCATTGGTTCTTGAGACTCTTGACAATACCTTCTATCCTGGTCTGACATTACGACATGGAGCCTTGAGATTGGTTTGGATTGGGATTGAATTTGTGCATTTGGTCATTTCTTGTTTTCATGCCTTGCATGAGGTCCTTTCCTTAGAACATTCACATTAGAGATGGCACATAGCTGGTTGGGTATACATACATATATAGGCACTTAGCATGCATCTTCAATCTACTGCATTGCCTTTGACCTTTATTAGGACCATCACTGTGATTTGACGTAGCTTGACTTGTCTATTCCTTTCCCCACCAGAACATCATCATACATCTTGTGTTCCTTCGCTACACGCTCTGCTCGATCATATTACTATTCTTTTGCACTCGCTAGGGGAGGCAAGAAAACTCAGGACCTTGATCCTAAATGACAATAAGACTTGGGTAAATAATTATAAACTTAGGAGGCTCTCTAATGAATTTAGACTAGCATCCCTTATTAAGATCTGAAGTTTTCTTGCTCCATGAGGACTCGGTATCATCGTACTATTACTGTCCTTGCACTACTCCTGTGTTTCGCACCATTGGATGAATTTAATCATTCAAGAGCTGGATGATTATCTCTCCGTGAGTTACACTTGTACGATCTGTTTTCGCGTTGATGTAAGTACTAGAGTAAGAAGAATCTATGCAGAGTCTTGATATGAACCCAGGCCCACCATCTCCGTCCATTCAGTGTCCGACTAAAGGAAATCATATTAGAGACTGCCGGTAAACAAAGACGACGCACAGAAACTTACCAGACTATAACCACCAGATTCAAGGTTGGTAAGAAACCCAGGGCAGCCTCTGGCACGACGACACCCCTCCGTGTCGCAGATGGCATTCCCCGTGCCTGTCACCACTAAGGTACTGGCGAAACACGCCTCGTCGTCCGTTGGGTGTCAACCTCGGTTGCGAACTCTGTGGTGACTCCTTGCCCTTTCTTTCTCAATGCCGTCGCGATTGCGAACTCTCCATCTGCACGAGGGCCCACGGGAGTAACAACAACAGAGGAAGGCGACGACGACTCATCCCGAGAGGATGGAGTGCCACTGGATCGGCAGGCACTATCTGAGGTTGGTCAACGGAGGGTTACTGAGTCAGGGGGAGGCAAGAAAACTTAGTATCTCTATCCTAAATGACGAGCAGGCTTAGGCAAACTTGGGTAAATCTAGTATAGACTTAGTAGACCTTTAGACTCATTATTCTTGACACTTAAGCTTGGGGTCGGAAGTTTTCTTACTCCCTGAGGTGAGTGCAAATAGGACCGTCGAAATGAGTGCGGTAGTCGAAATCCACACCAGTTCTGTGGCAGTTAGGTTGCTACATAACTCAGCGTAAAATATATTACACCTGGGTTAGGCCAGTATACAGACAAGGCAACCGTGATGTGGTTGCATCCGTTTTCTTGCACCTGCCATCGAAGACATTGGATCTGGGACGTTGGTGGACGCGGTCGCCATCTTCTGGATTGGCCATGGCCTGGTAGTCCAGATCATTAGGTAGAGCTCGCAAGCAGCAGCGGGAGTCAAAGGAGGGGCAACGGTAGCAGCAGCTTCAACCACAGGAAGTGCCCGAGGACACTTTTAATCGATAGAGAGACCATCCGCACCATCGACGTATCGGCAGCTGTTCTCAAAACATGGAGTTCGTGAAAAGATAGTAAGTGACTCAGGGGCGTAACGAGAAAAGATCTCTACGACACGGGAGAGATCATCAGGATAGTTCCTGTAAAAACAGAGGAGGCGAGGGCAGCCTGTTATAGCAGAGCGCACAAGGAGATCCGGTGAGCACGACTAGATAGGACTCACGGAGGCACGGGTGGCAAACACTATGACCATAGTGCTTAGGACAATGGACCATGGAGGAGACATGATAACGTCGAAAACAGTTGATACAATCGACAGTGAGTTCGGTACGGTTCTCGATCTCACGAGCGCGTTGCATACCTTACCTAGCCTAAGGTAGTCCGGTTAGCTACGGTCTGAAGAACATCGGTGCATATCTACTTGCATCACATGCAACCTCAATCTACTGCATTGCCTTTGACCTTTATTCGGAAAGTCACTGGTACCTGATGAAACTTGACTTATCGTTATCTGACTGATGCCATACCGATAACATAACAGTGGTCTCACATGCCTCATGGAGCAAGAAAACTTCTGACCCTTAAGTTAGGTGCCAAAAATAAGTAGTCTAAGGGTCTGCTAAGTCTATATTAAGTTTACCTAAATATTTTTATTATTTAGAAAAGAGGTCCTAAGTTTTCTTGCCTCCCCTTGGCATGATTGGGGTTAGAACGAGAGGGTGGTGTATATGACTATATTCAATCTAATTTCAATGATGACCAATATGCTCTAACTATGCTATCCCAAATGTCAATAACTCCATGGGGCATCCCAATTCCATCTATCTACGTAAACAACTAGCAGTCACCCTGCCAGTTCTTGCTAATCCACTGCGCCATATGGTAGGTGAAAGTACCATCGATGTATCGCTGAACGTCAGCATCACTGTAATCACCCGCGCCAGCAAACTTCAGGGCAGGGATGATCCAAGGCTGGATAAAGTCAAGGAAGATAAAGTCAACAGTCTCAGGATCACCCTTCTCAGGCATATTGATCTCAGCCTGGATACAGTTGGGCTGTTCATAGAACTTGACAGGCTCATGAACGGTATCATCACCATCAGTACCAATGTCATCTTTGGTAGTATATCCGGAGGTCAGGTCAGGCTTGTCAAAGAAACTCCTGAGCTCAAGACGCTTCTCGTCCTCATCCTCCTTATTGGCCTCAAATATAGCTTTCATGGCTGGAGCAGGGAACGCTTGTTCAGGCATAGCCAGGAACCTAACATCGGCACCGTTCTCTGTAAAGATCCTTCCGGCGCTGTTCAAGAGGTCGATAACCTTGGAAGCAGCCTTGTACGGAACGTCCGGAATGTAGCTGAAACCACTGGTAAAGGGGCTCACAGCATATGTGCTATCGCGTGTGAAGCCACCCTTAAAGATATCGAATCGAATACCGCCAGTGTTGAAAATGGCCAGTCTAGCCTTGTCTTTGCGATCCTTGCGAGTGATGATATCAGGCAAGAGCTGATTAGAGATCCAGTAGTAAATGCTATCCTCATCGGTGTGCTTGGTTCGGGTCATCCACAGTGTCTTTGGCGCACAACCAAACTTGTAATCGAGCTGAAGTGCCTTGCGAGCACGAGTAATCATCTGAGTAATTCTCTTGCCATCTGCAGTGGGGAAAGTAGAGTCATTCAGGCCGGTATGGTACTGCAGTCCGTAGAGGTTGTTGTCAATGTATCGTCGAGTAAAGGTGGGAGAAGCAGCGGCCTCGACCTCCATGGTACTGCCCTTGCTGATCCCATCGATTGACATCCATCCGATTGTCTCAAAGTATCTACCACTGGCTATCGCGAAAGCCTTTGAGTCATACTGGACAGCATCACGAACGTGTGCGTGGCCGCCGAAGAAGGCAATGGGGATATGCCAGTTCTGTTTCCGAATAGCGGTATATATGGTCTTGAACTCCTCCATGCGAAGACCGACATGACCAATGACAACAAAGAGATCCGGCTTCTCTCGAATAGCCTCTTGGAACCAATCCTCCTTGATGGTATCTTCCACAGGCTGAACAACGGTGTTGTTGGCATTTCCTGTAAAGTCGAAAAGGAAGCCAAAAGCAACAATTTCGAGACCCTGGTTCTTTGTCTTGAACTTCTTGTAGCGCGGAGCTTGGGGAACACGATCGCCTGTCTTGAAATCGATGTAGTCGAGGTTGGAAGCAAGGTATTTGCCCTTGTAGTTGGGAACAGTGGTGTTGTGCTCCATATCAGCCGAGTAGGTCTTGTAAAGTTCGTGATTGCCGGTGCAGAGGATGTCGACGTCGGCTTCGGCGTAGATATCGTACTGAAAAAGGCCCTTGGGGGTTGATGCATCGTACAAGCCGTTGCCTTCGATGCGATCGCCGGTATCGATAACTAGAAGGTCGCTTCCTTGATCATCGGCTTGCTTGCGCATATGCTTGGTGAAAGAGATGTAATCTCCCCAGTCGGCGGAGTATTGGGGCCTGAGATGTTAGTTGTACCTCGAGAAAGAGATTAGGTAGTACACACTCCTGAAAGTGACCGCCAATCCAGCCATGAGTATCAGTTGTGTGGATAAAGTTGAGCTGACCCCAAGTGAGATCCCTCATGGGGCCTGGGATAGGCGCGATAGCTCCAGGTTGCGACGCATAAGCTACAGCGACCAGCGCTGAACCAGCAGCGAGTGTTTTACTCCGGAGAATCATAGTGGCGTTATGTTGCAAAACAGAGGGAGATAGTGGTTGAACTTGCTTTGATGGATGAAGAAGAAAGAAGGCGGCCGAGTTCGGCTCGAATGGACGAGGTATGATAAGGTACAGAATGACGTTGGAGGGGACCCTGAGGGACAACAAGGCTTTGAGTGCCGTGATTGGTTGATACCGTTGGCATGGAAGCTTATCAACGAATGGGAAGCGTTGAAGGTCTCCCCGCAAGGGGTCACGTCCAGTCGATAGCGCACATCAGCGGGTCCACTGCCTGGGCCACGAGGACGCGCATTCCATTATGTTATGCTGAGGCTTCAGCCCGTGACCCAAGTTTCAGCTGGTGTCATGAGGAAAATGCCTGAGGATTCTGTTTGAGTGCCCTGAGTGCTTCTGATTGATTTCCATTTGAGTCAGAGTAGCGATGAAAGACTCCGAGAACCTGAATATAAGCGAGTTGGGACGTATAGGCGATGGTTTCAGCAAACTAACCATTTATAGCCCTATGGACGATTTCCATATCATACGTATCCGTACAGCCGTGCAACCGTAGACAACAACTTCAGCAACACTAACTCTTGTCTGAATCAGGCTATAAGTAGGCTTTCCCCTTCGGCCTCATCCTCAGCTTGTTGGTTCACTTATTCCGGAAGACCTGGCCGTATTTCGCACATCCTTATCGACGGCTCAAGCTAAATACTTCCCGAATCCGGCATGATGGCGCGAAGCCAAGCTTCCATTTAACACTACAGCATATGATAGGCCAGATGTTTCTTACAGTGGATCTTTGTTCACCGGTACGAAATACGAGATGCGCCGGAGGCCCCACCACCGGCCGCTGTGCCTCCGGGTTCCCGGTATAAATTAACGACTTGAAGCCGGGGTCTCAGTATAACCTGAATTTTCCCATATAAAGGACGTGTTGTTGTACTCTGTAATTTACCAAACTTCGATGCACAGAGAATCGTGACCCGGGGACTCTTTTGGCCAAGTCAATCACTGAAGACAAGCCTGTCAGCATATCGGACATCGGAGCATCTGCGTGTCCCGTCCGAGTCAACACAGATGCATCATCAGGATTCCTTCATTTCCTTTTCATAGCCTTTGAGGGCGGCAAAAGCCTTGGATTCAGGAGAAATGTCGAATCGTGATCCATCGGGGTCTCCATCAACGACAAATTCTGGTAATGCTGTTCATTGCGCCATAGTTAATGCCTTCAGCTGAAGCTAGACTTGCTGACAACCGCTCAGGAAAACTGAATGCAGCCAACGTATCACGACAGCTGAACATAAACTCAGAAAAGGACTGTTTTAATCTCCTACTTCGAGAGATAACAGCTTTGCCAGAGCGCGAACCATTGGCACCAAACACAATACCTTCGACGACTTCTCAACTGTCACCCATATCTAGTATGTTGGTGTTAAGCCAGGGGGTCATAAGAATGATATAGCTGACCAAGGTTAGAGAGAAGCGCAACGGAAGACAGCACAACAAGAACCAATGTCTGGATAGCAAAAACAGTACGGGCCGCCATGTCTGATGCCTGTTCTAAGCCGTGAACCACCAACGGGACTAAGACGAGCTGGTTACAGCTCTGCGACTCTTTGGACTATTCTACGAGCGCACGGCTTCATGCTAGTTGTGCATCCAAAAGTCTTGACAGGATGATCTGGATTCTCTCAGCAATTGCTCACTGATCGGGGAATTTCAGCTCTGCCGCTTTACAGCGCGCACGGATAACACCAAGCGGCTCGTTCCGCATAACTTTAATGGACTGCATATTGAGTGAACCCTGAGTACTGATTTCACTGTCAAATGTCAAATGTCAATGGAAAGGGAATATGGTTATAATTATTATTTAGAGTATGACGAAGACAAAAGAAATGATTCGATAGCGAGTCAATGAAATAGTTTCGGCCAATTTGTCTTGCCTACCCCCCACGTGGTTACCCACCATCCTCACCTAATCTCATTCCCGTCTCCCTACCACAAGGACAAGCCTAGCCCTTTGGAGACCCTCCTTAAGGTCAGCTCTGTAACGCCACAATACATTGATTCTCAGTTAACATATATCATTGAGCTCTGTCACTCTTGTTAGTTACCTCGAGGTTCTAATCCTTAACCTCTTCTTGAGTCAACATATGAGTCTTCACTTGTTCATGTCTGTCTGCTGCACCCTTCTGTAAGCACTGTAACATCCCCTGCAAAAGGAGCTTTGACCCCCCGGCAGCCGCCGTCCTCCCCACTGAACAAGACGCCACTGGGACTCAATCGAGGACGTTTGACCCGACCAAGTTTAGCGGGCGTTCTTGGCTCCCGATAAATCGTGGATCCCGGTGACAAGCTGATCCAATTAAGAGAGCTAGAACTCGGTTTAGTGAAAAAAAGAAGGAAAAAATTGCAGATGATCAAAGAATAAAAAGACCTGGACCTCTCGAGTCTTTCTAGCTTCCCTTCTTCTTGATCTGTTTCGCTACTCTTGCAAGATCAGCGCTGTTTAACGGTGTCTCCGTGTCGATCAACAACTCGCCTCCAGAGCAAGACATCTTGCGCACTCAAATACCCCCCCACGATATCTCTTGCGACTTCATATGTTGACCTCTGTTAACTCGGCTTCCTTCAACAAATACACACCGGCACATTGGTACATGTGCCGCGTCAGTTCTTAAGAACATCAGCGAGCGACTTTGAGTCTTTGCGCTTGCTGCACCCGGAGACGATAGAAAGACTTCATCTATTTTTACAGGATTATCCAACGATTCATTACTTTGCGATAGGTTTACGAGGTATGTTGCGACAACAGCGCAATTGAATGCGCTGCCAGCGATGTAGAATGCGAACGCTAACCGAAGATAGATATTTTTACGATACCCCTCGAATAAGCCTACCATCATGTCGGCTAATCAACCCATCGCCGTCAACACCCCCGAGAACCCTTCTGAGGGCGACTCCAAGGGTCCAACCGCCATCGCTACCCAGGCCTCCATCGCCACGAACGAAGATGCTGCCGTCAGCCAGGGCATCCACACCCTCGAAGTCAAGTCCGTCCACTGGTACAGCTACCTGACCACCGTCGACTTCTGGATCGTCCTCGCGCTCGGCCAAGTTCTCGCGCTGTGCATCACAGCCACCAACACCTTCACCAGCTTCCTCGCCAACGCGGGCACCAACATTCCCGCGTTCCAGACCGTCTTCAACTACATCCTCATGTTCCTCATCTACACTCCTATCTTTCTGTGGAAGGATGGTATCAAAGGCTGGTGGCGCGTTGGGGTGAAGGATGGGTGGAAGTACCTCATCATGGCGTTTTTGGATGTTGAGGGAAACTACTTTACGGTTTTGGCCTACCGATACACGAATGTCTTGTCGGCGCAGCTCATTAACTTTTGGGCTATTGTCTGCGTTGTTGTCATTTCGTTCTTCCTCCTTAAGGTTCGGTACAGAATCTTTCAGATTATTGGTATTGTGGTCTGCTGTGGTGGTATGGGTATTCTCATTGCCAGTGATCACATCAGCGGTACCAATGGCGGTAACGGTATTGATATGGTCAAGGGTGATTTGTTTGCTCTGCTTGGTGCTACTCTCTACGGTACTACCAATGTCTTCGAGGAGTGGCTCGTGTCCAGGGCTCACTTGTACCACGTCCTGTCATTCCTGGGCCTGTTTGGTATGTGTATCAACGGTGTCCAGGCTGCCATCTTTGACCGAAACTCTTTCGATAACGCAACCTGGAACGGTAAAGTTATCGGCTGGATCATCGGTTACACTCTGTGCCTGAACATCTTCTACATCCTTGTGCCCGTCATGCTTCGCATGGGAAGTGCAGCTTTCCTCAACATCTCTTTGTTGACTGCCAACTTCTGGGGTGTCATCATCGGCATCCGGGTCTTTGGCTACACCATTCACTTCCTGTACCCCATTGCCTTTGTTCTTATTATCATCGGCCAGCTCGTGTACTTTGTTACTGGTAGCATGCTCAGTGATTCTAAAAAGCCTTGGTTGGGTGATAACCAGGAGGATGGTGTTTTGGGTTTCGGAACTGCCAAGCTCAAGGCTCTCAACGCTGCGCGTAAGGCTCAGATGGAGGCTGAGGCTGGACAGCGAGATACCTACCGTTGAGTTGTAGCGTATCTTGGGTAGGAGGTGTTGAAGTTTGGATGTGGTGTTCAATCTGGGGTTGTAGTCTTGGATAGAAACCCTGCATTGTTGGGCCGGTGGTTGAGTTGGGAGATCATGGTTGCAGTTGAAAGATAAACAGTTTACATGAATACTACATAATTTTATCTAAACGCTCAGAAGCCTCAGAGTTGTATCTTGCGTCTCTTTGTCCATCACCGTTTTTTTCTGTGTTTGCCTGTCCTTTAACACCCTTTCCACAGGTAATGACCAATGTCTTCGAGTGCAACTGCCACAGGCCAAATTCTCGTCGTCGAAATGTTAAGGTTGGAGAACAGGCAGACGAACACCGTCAATCGCTTCCTCTATCTCCTCCAAGACTGGCTTCAGTCTTCCCTGAATGGTACAGGGGTGATCCTCGCCGTTGCCATCTTTGCCATAGGGTTGTTCTTCACCAGAGTGCGGCAACATTGGGATATGGAAGCGGCTGATCATACGTGATATCTTGTGTAAACTGCACCCATCAAAGGGAGCAACGAGAGGTGGATCCAGGTATGTAATTCGACGCTTTCCTCGCACCAATATACCGAGCATGATGGCGGTGCAATCAGGGTCATCCATCCACTCGCAGCCTTCTTCTTCGATCATTTATTCGTGGAGAGAGTCTAGAGCTTCTAAGACTTTGTTGACTAGGGTTCGTCTTATACCGTCGAACAAGCCTGCCAAGCTACTGTTAGATCAGCCATAAAATATTCGAGTTGTAGAGGGACTTACTGAGAATACCGCTGACAGGAAGGTCATGGGTCTCGAAGTCGTACGCTCCAATGCTAAAATGCAGAAACAAACGTGCTGCAATGCGGAATCTATTCTCATCAAGGAATACCCATGAGACATACAAACACAACAAGGTCGCATTGCATAGCTCTGAAGGTAGTGTTCCATCATGGACCCAAACCTCGTAGTGAAAAGGCATGGCCCCGCGACATTGGTAGTAGTCAACAATGGTTGCAATTCGAGTCAGGAGTCCAATATTGATTTTTGTTGGAATCCCGTGGTGACGACCATGGATACTGTCCAGGACTATGGCGAGAGCAAAGGCATCCCAGTTCTCGGCTGATATTTGCCGAATAGGTTGAGCCGATGAGGTTGCCTCTCTCCAAGGGCCTTCGAGCATAGCTCGGAATGTGCGAGATGCAAAAACAAGATGCCGGGAGGAGACTCGCATGCGAACTTCGACTTTCGGAGTCTTGTTTTGACCATCGGGATAGAACTCGCTGAAGACTTCATAACGACCAAGGCATGGCGGGTTGGGGAATTCCGGATCATCGGGATCGCCAAGGGCAGGATGAGTAGGGCTCTCTGGCACGATGTTCTGCTTGTTTGGCCTTTTAAGTATCAGCTCGATGTCGCCGCCTGGGTCTATATCATAGGATATCGGCTTCATGCTGGTTGTCGTGATCTGTTGCGGTGCTGTGAATAGTCTGGTCTTCTGCGTTCCGATTGTGGTTGGAAGGAAGAAGATGAAGATGATCTCAGATTTTTGGTTTGAATATAATGATTATACGTTGCGTCACTGTCAAACAAAGTAAGGCTGGCTGGCACTGCCAACTATGGAATCAGTAAGAAGAGAGTATTTTGTTTGCTCCCTCTGTCAGTGACGGGCAGCTGCATATATCATTCATGGACCACGTCTATATTTTTGAGGCATCAGTTCGAAACAACCTTCTCTTTCACCACCATTTCTTCGGATTCTACTTGTTGCTCACCGCATCCTCAAAGACAGTCTCGATCAATACGTGCGTTTCATACAAGATCGACCCGGGTGGCAATATTGAACTGATTTCAAGAAAGCCAATATCGTCACAAAATATGCTTATTATTTCTATTCAAGGCCAAGATGATAAAAAGAACTCAAATCCAAGAACTTAAAGCGTAGTGGAAAATATTCCATGCCCTATAGCACTGCTTCCACAAGAAGAACACAGCTCTCATCACAAATATCAGGCAAGGTGCATGATGAGTTGCTAGTAAAATTCCCAGAATCTTAAGTCTAAGCGCTGTAAAAAAGCAGTAAAGTGATCAAGAGTGAAGATCAAGATATCAAGAACGGGGCAAAAACATCCTGTATGCTTGGTTTCTAACCCAAAACACCGATCAATCCCATTGCATCCCGTTACCCAACCATCTCAAACCTTCTTATCCAAATCAAGAGTCCAAGAATTCAGCTCAGCCTTGACACCTCCAAGAACATGCCTCATTCTAGCCCTGACACTGCACGTCGACACATCGTTATAGTGGTCATACTCTTCGGTCGTAGCTGCAATGGACTCGGGCATGTCATTGACCAATTGAATCGTGCTATTGACGCCGTAGCCGTGAAAAGGGGGCGCAAGCGGGTGGTCACTTTCTTCGAGACTTTGCAGTTCTCGCACCAAAATGCTTAGCGCGATGGAGGAGCAAGTCGGTGACTCGTACTTATGCCAGTCGCAGAGAAAGTCTGAGGTGGGAAGAGTGTCGAGAAGGTCGTGAAGAGCTGCGACGATCTTGCCGATGAGCTCTTTTCGTTTGTTGTCAATTATTTCTGTTCTCCTGTTAATGGGCTTGATCCAAAGGTGCAAGGGGGAAGTGGTTACTAACTCAGAATTCCATCGATTAGAAGTTCCTTCGTATTGATTTGTGAAAGGCCGTCCATGTGCCCGAGGATAATCTGCGCCGCTGCGTTCAAAATGCCTTGCTTGGAGAAGACCCAAGAAACAAAAAGCCGCATCAGAGTGTGGCTGGAGTACTCGTCCTCAATTCCGGCACAGATGTCCTCATACCAAAAATCAGCGAATACCTGCACGACCTCATGGCATTCATAGTAATCGACTATGCTCGTAATCCTGGTCATCAATGAAAGATCGACGAATCGAGGCACACCTTGGTGACGGCCGTGGATGATATCGAGAACGATGGCAAATGCCACTGCATCCCAACGGGAGGCGGTGATCAGACGTAGGGGCTTTCCGAAGGTTGAAGAAGTGGATGATGTCTCGCTCCAGGGTCCCTCGAGCATGGAATGAAAAAAGCGAGAGGCCAGAATGAGATGTCGTGAAGAAACTCGCATGCGGACTTCACCCTCAAGAGGAGTTCTGGCCTCGGGAGCGCTGTTAATTTTGCCAACGCTCCTAATGTCGATAGGGATGATTGTCTTGTCAGAGATTCTTGTAGCCTTGGGATAGAGATCTCTTTCGACTTCAGCAGGAGAAAGAAGATCATCGAATACGAAATATCTTTCACTCAGCGTGGGACGGGTGACTGTTGGTTCGTTCATGGAATCCACATCATCCTCTTCATCCTTGTCATTCTCTTCACCCTCCCCAACCTCACCATCCTCGTCTTCCAGGTAGACTTTGAAGGAGACTGAGTTCTTGTAATCTTCAGCATCTTCGGAATCTTCGTCATCCTGGTCGCCTTCGCAGGGGAGAATATGGGGGACAAGTTGCTGCGAGTTAGGGCTTTTGAGAAGGAGCTCGACATCGCCATCCGGGTCAATAATGTACGAGATGGACTTCATGATTCCGCCTCATCTGCTTCTGTATTCCAGTGTTGGTGTTGGGATGAATAAAGAAGAGGAGCTCTTGTCAAGCACGTAGCTAAAGCAAGGTGTGCAAGGCAGAGCGGCTGCTGTGGTCCGTGACGATATGCATCTGTCCGCCGCTGCAAGCAAACAGAACCAAATCACACTGTCAAACAGTTTAGACAAATCCAGAAAAAGGCCTTGATTGCAAACGGATTGACGATAAAACTATATGGTCGGTCAGATACAGTTTGTGGCTTTAGACAAGTATCATAAGATTAGGATGCCTTTTGGGAACCAGGGGTAAAGGTTTTCATGAGATTTTCTAAATTCAGCCTTGATTCAGGAAGAAGTCTAAAGGCAGACCAAGATCACAAAGCCTAAAGCAAAGATCTGGGCAAGAGAAATGAGAGTGAAGGAGTTACATGATTAATACATTTCATACAAACTGCCAAGTCTTAACTAGTCATCATCCTTCTGACGCAACCCCCAGCCTTGAATGCGCGAAGGGTGGAACCCCTTGATGTCGTTGTTGATCCCCTTCATCAATTTCTGTATCCGCCCCTGAATGGTGCACGTACAATGCTGATGATATAAGTTGGGTTCGCCAGAGCTGATGTGTCCAGAGTTATCGTAGCTCGGATGTAAAGGTTTGGGTCGAGGAAACCCTTCCACCAAGCCTCGCATCGTGACAACGCTGTATCCGTCGTAAGGAGCCGTGAGGGGCGCATATTCATCCTCCCATCTAAATCTCTCTCGCATCAACGTCCCAAGCAATGCAGAGGAACAGTTGGCTAAGCCCAGCCCGGGGCATGCATCCTCCGTGCGGAGTGTTTCTCGCAGGATATCGAGACCTTCCAAGACCCTTCCGATAAGCTCTTTTCTTTTCTCCTCCAGGACATCTGATACAGCGTCAGTATATCAAGCTTTGATCCGCCTGAGCATCTACTTACTGAGAATCCCTCCAACGGGAAGTTCTTTCAGCTCGAACTCTGAAAGTCCCCTGCTGTGCCTCAAGACCCTGCGGGCCTCGACGGTGAAGATAGCCTCGTTCTCAAAGACCCATGCGACATACAGCCGCAGTAATGAATTTTCGGAGTACAAATCGAAGTTTTCTTGTGTAACAGACTGTTGACAAAGCCACACGCCGCTGATCAATTCCAAGCTCTCATAGCATTGGTAGTAGTCGACGATGGTGGCAATGCGAGTTAGGAGCACGAGGTTGATGTGCCTAGGGATCTTTCGAAAACGGCCATGAATCGCATCGAGGACAATGGCAAGAGCTTTGGCATCCCAGTCAGAGGCCGCAACCTGGCGGGGGCTACGCTGGGAAGAAAATGAGGAGGAGGCCTCAGCCCATGGGCCTTGAAGCATAGCGCTGAACGTTTTAGAAGCAAATGTCAGGTGCTTTGAGGAAACTCGCATTCGCACTACGTCGGGAGTCTCTTCCACAAAGTCCAAATCGCCATAGTCGTCCACAAATGTAGGAGTGTCGAAGTTATCAAAGATCGTGTATCGTCCGCGGAGTACTGAGTTGTTGAATTCCGTGGTGGATGATGTGCTAGTGGAATCTCCATCTCCACATAGGACTCTTTCTGGAGTAATATCTTGTGCATTTGGCTCGTTAAGCACGAGCTCGATGTCCCCATCCGGGTCTATCACGTACGAGATAGACTTCATGATGATGTTTGAGTGAGATGCACTGCGCTTCCTAGTTCCGGAGGGGGTGGGGGGTGGTGAAGAAGAAGAAACGAACCCAGCATGAGGCGAAGCTTGTTGTGAAAAAATAGAGAACCCACTGGATCTGCTTCTGATGCCTCGTGGATTGTCCGCTGCCTGTCACTGACAACTCAGACCTCTCACAGGCTGGCACAGGCAAGCGTATCAAGGGAGCCAAAGTTGTCAAGATCAAATATTATAGCAATTTGAGGTATGAGTCCATTTAAAGTTTAAGCTAATATTGTACAGGCTGAGTATGACCATTGATGCAACTGTCAAAGCTGTATAACCATTTTACCATTCATTTGAATGGTAATCGCCATCATTCGACCCAAAACATCAATGCTGATATATCCGTAGTGAAGTATGAAACTTGTCTCCCGTCTTCTCAATCTCTGAAGTTTGTCAAGCTGAGCCATTCGATATCATTCAAGATGATGTTGATTTTGTTCTTCAGTCGCTGTTTGGGGCTGTCTTCCTGATCCGTTGATACTACCCATGAATCAACTCCGTCATCGGACCCATACTCGACGCGATTCTCAAGTGTACGAAACCCTTTGACCATTTTGATGATTTTAGAGAAACAATAGCCCGTGTATGGAGCTGTGAGCGGCGGATCGAGTTTGTCCATTCGGCGTTTCTCTCGTAGCGCTGAACCCAGCGTCACGCAACGGCGTATGTGGTCAGTTGGCTGACCCCAACCAACCCAGGCTGTGTCGTCGGCCTGGTCATCTTGAAGCTCCTCAACCATGTTGTTAAGCTCCTCCAAGACTGCGGTGATAGCCTCTTGTCTTTTCGTGTCTAGATTCTCTATCCATAAATGTCAGCAGTGTCTTCATATGAACTATTCTGTATCTGAAACTACTTACCAAGGATCTCAGCGAAAGGGAGATCATAGGTTTTGATAAGTGCCAAGCCCTCACAATGTTTCCAGATCAACATTGCCATATCGGCGAATGTTTCATGCCAGGAGAATACCCAGCTAATGTACATCCATAGGATAGGCTTCCTTCCAAAAGCCTTGGGGGCCTTGTAGAGCGACTTGTACCACAAGAGCGGAGCAAATAGAACTGCTCTGTCACATTGGTAGTAGTCGACAATAACTGCAAAGTCGGCAAAGAAGCTGAGGTTGACCTCTTATGGCACATCGCTGTGACAGCCATGGATAATGTTGAGTAGAGCGACTAGAGCATCCGAATTCCACCCGATTGTAGAAACTTCGCGAACTGGCGTGCTTGGAGATGATGAGGTGTTGGCCGAGTCAGGAGAAACGAGTTCAGCATTTTCGCTCCATGGACCCTGGAGCATCTTCTTGATCACGGGTGAAGCGAGAGTCATATGGGCAGAAGAAACGCGGAGTCGGATTTCAACAGGTTCATCATCTGCATTCTCAAGTCAGTTTTGAATGTTTCTTGGAGTGATGGAAGTTCTCACCTGAGATTCTGAAAGCGGGAAGAGGAGAACTCAGAGACGGAACTTCCAGACGATCATGGTCGGGCATGTACTGTGGCAAATTCCACTGGTGTTGGCGAAGAGAAACATTTGGCAGTACTTTCTGTGTGTTTGGCTACTTGAGAACGATGTAGAGATCACCATCGGGGACTATGTGGTGCGTGATGACTGTCATGATGGTGTTGTGGCTGAGTTTGTAGCCGAAAAATCCGCGATGGGAGAAAATGTTTTGGTGTGAAGAGAAGAAAAGAAAAGAGGAACAAGGCGCGCGATTCCCCAGAAAGATGTAGGAGTGAGAGAAACAGCGTGCGAGGAGATCTCGTTTGGAGTTTGCGCGCTCGGGACTGAAAAAAAGTAGCATTTGATAGACACTGTCAAAATAGATGCACCTGACCGCTAAAACACCAATAGGAACCTATACCTTCCAACAGAGAGAACTGAAACGACGATTCCGAGATCGAAGACTAGGCCAATATCTAATAAGCGATCACAGTAAGATTTTACGCAAGACAGTTGCTGTCCTTTTCTTGGCTCCTTATGTTGGAGGTCTTGTAGTCTTGTTAGGTGAAAACAAACAGGACCAAGAACTCACAGTTTTCTTTGCGTGAAAGAAGAAAATGAAGGACCATTTAAAGCCTTGGTACCCAGAAAGCAACTCAGTGTCTTGTACTCAGCTAAAGTCACCAGTGAACACAGGATGAGGAAGTTGATGCATCTCGAAATAATGATTATCCGTCATACATACAGGTCTCATACTTGGGGTTTCGCTCTTTCCATTCCACTGATCGCCATTCATCCTTCCGCATGCCTCACGTCTAGCCTGTCCATAGATACCCTGAAACCCGCAATTGCCAGTCAACCATACATCTCTTAGTCCTTCTTAGCCTGAAAGTCGGTGATCTTGATCTTCTTGAACTCTTCCTTGGTCGAATTGAGTGTTGGTTGCATGAGACTTTTGATACTGCAATCCCCAGAATGAGCTTGCCCCTTTTCATTGGGGTCCTTCCATTCAGGTGAAGGAAAGCTGTTCAAAAGATTCATCACACAATCGATAGAGTATCCTTTGTGTCTGTAGTCCCAACTTCCGAATTCCTTGTTCGTTTCGTGCTTATTAGAATCAAGGGCGCCAAATAACATGTACCTGCATTGACGGCTACACCCCATACGGCTATTCAGCAGTCCCCCGCGCAGGTTACCGAGTCTTTTATAGACAACCAGCAAAGACCACCCTCTCTTCTTATTCAGCTTGTCTATATTCATTGTTAGTGGTCTGCAGGCACGTTGTCTGTATGACGTTACTTACCAAGGATCACGGCGATGGGGAGATCCCGAGTATTCATATGTTCCAAGCCTTCGCCATGCTCCATCACTAAATGAGCCATTGAAGAGAACATTTCGGGCCAAGAGAAAACCCAAGCGAAAAATAGAAACACAATAGATTCCTTGCCGTATGTTCTGGGGGTACTTGACCCTGCTCTCCATCTCCATAACGTTATGGCAAGCGCTACAGCTTCAGCCGATTCGTAATGGTCGACAATGACGGCAGTGTCGATAATAAACTTGGTGCTGACTTTTCGCGGAACTTGGTTGTTGCGGTGATGTATGATGTTGAGTACTGTGACCAGGGCATGTGGATTCCAACCAGTTGTTGAGATCTCACGAATGGTGGGTGAGTCCGAAGGAGATGTTGCATCAGCAGGTGCCGACTCTTTCCAGGAGCCTCCGAGCATCTTCTTGAACATGGGAGAGACAGTAGTCAAATTCTGCGACGATACTCGAACCGATACTTAATAGCCTCTTTGTCTGTGTCATACCGTTAGCTTCTGCGTTGTTTGCAGAGATAGGTTTCCTAACTTGGGACTCTGTTGGTTTTAAGCGCTGGCGAATGCCACACAGGGAGGTCCACGATGGACCCATCTCGATTGTACGCAGGTGGCTCGGTACCATATTTGCGAAGGTTGACATCCGGAACATTGTTTTTAGAGTTAGCTTTCTTAAGGGCGATGTAGATGTCCCCATCGGGAGCTATGTCGTGAGTGACGACTACCATGATGCTGTCGTGTTGTCGAGTGTGTGGATGAGGAAGGGAATAGATGCCCACGAGGAAGAAAGGGCTTCGATGTGAAAGAGTAAATAGAAGAGCTGAGAAAAGCTTTTCAAAGGCTACCTAGGCGGCTCGGTGAGAATGATTATCAGGTGCTGCCAGGGCCGAAGCTTGCATCTGCCGGACACTGTCAAAACAGATGCAATGCTAAAGCAGAAGCAGAAGCCTGCACCTCAAACGGGTGTCGCTAGTAAAATATGGACTTTTATTAATGACGTAAAAGGATGAACCGCTATCTCCAGGATCAGAGACACTTCCTCTAGAGAGCAACAGATAGATCAAGAGCAACGAGACACAATCTCACCACACAAATCTCCAACATATACAACTACCACCAGACTCAAGCAATATGCTAATATTATCAGGATTGAAAATAGCTCAAATCGATATCCCGAACCTCCTCCTCCACTCTGTCGATGACCGGCCGCATCCTCGCATACACAGTACAGTTCTGACCATGATTCTCGCCAGGGTGCACAACTGCTATTTTAGGGAACTCCTTCAGTGACGCCAACACTTGCCATATACTGAGTCCGTGATACGGTTCCTTGATGTCTCAAAACGTGCGTTTTCCTCGTATCAACGCTCCAAGCGCCATAGCAGTGCATTGCACCAATCCGGCTTGTGGACAGCCGTGTTCAGCGGAGAGGGTCTGCTCTAGATTTTCGAGAGCCGTGAATACTTTCTTGATCAATATAATCCTTATGCCGTCGATTTTGTCTAACAATAGTTAGTTACTCTAGTGGTACGTTTTATGGGAATACATACTAAGAACTTCAGTCAGGGGAAGCTTGTGCAAGTCAACCGTATCAGGGCCTTGGTATTCTGAGAGGACCAATTGTGCGCAATGCGAAAACTCCTTTTCCCAAGAAAATACCCAAGAGTCAAACAGCCACATCAGGCACCCGCTGTTAAAACAAGTTATCTCATATGTTTTGAAATTTGAAAGCCATAACTCAGACAGAAGTTGTACTGCTTCGACGCATTGAAGGTGGTGGACGACGGCGGCAACGTGCGTAATGAACCAGAAATCGACATTTCGGGGGACTTGAGAGTTTCGACCGTGAATGATGTTTAATACGGTAGCCAAAGCCTTTGCATCCCATCCCGTGAGGTATATGTCGTTGGTCGGTCGAGCAGCGCGCGTTGCCGGCTGTGAACGAGATTCTTCCAGCATTGAAGAGAGGACTGGAGATGCAAGAGATAAATGGTAGCTAGAAACGCGCATTTGAATCTCGATCTCTTTGTCTGAGTCCTGGGGGTTACTTGTGTCGTAGAATAAGCTGCCCAAGTTCCTCATCTTGATTGAGAAGTCATCGTCCTCCTCATCGTTCTCCTCCTCGCCCGTCACGGGCGGTGCTTTTCGTTGCCGTGAAGTCGGTACGGGCGTTGTTACAGTAGGGCTGATGCGTTTACTGTCTAGGTCTTAGAGCACGATCTCGATATCGCCGCGAGGGTCGATCACATAAGTGACGGACCTCATCGCATAGAGAAAAACTTGGTCAGGAGGGTGTTGAGAAAAAGAAAAGATCTTGGGGAGTTAATGCACATTTAATTACGAATCCGAAAGCAAGGCTGCCAACAAACAACATATATGCATGGCTGGAACAACCGTGCTGTTTGGCTCTTGTACCACCACATGCTAAAAGCCAACCAATAGATCATCATTATTCGCAGAAGAGCAACTGAGACCTGCATATCTCTGGTGGATTGCGGGTAATGGCAAGGGGAGGCAAGAAAACTTAGGATCTCTATTCTAAGTGATAATAAGACTTAGGTATACTTAGTATAGATTTAGTTGACTTGAGGCTAGTTATTTTTGGTACTGTACCCTAAGGCCAGAAGTTTTCTGGCTCCCTGAGGACTGGCAATACACGACTTCATAGGAAGGGAATATGTTTGACAAGGAGGCAAGAGAAGACATGATAAAGCTTCATGTTAAAATTGATCAAACTAACCTATGATGCCAAACGCCTATGAACCAGTGACCTTCATCGTAGAAGCCACACTCGGCACACCATTCTTATCCATAACAAACAACATCCAATATCCCGGCAGCGCAACACCAGGATCACTAGGTACCTGAAACGAATACGTATTATTTCCCGCGTTAGTCAACGTCAATGGAATACGTCGTTGGTCACTGTTAACAGTGTGCGTAGCCGTTCCGTACCGCACCAATGAAGCTTGCATGATAGCTCCGCCCGTTTGAACAGTAACTGTTCCCCCAACCTTGATAGTAGACACAGACACGGAAGTGATCTTGGGGCGTGTGGCTAACTTGCCCTTTGAATCGTACAGATATGGAGGAGTGTAGAGTTGAGCGTCGAAGTGGTTTGTGTCACAGTCGCCGCAGAGACCACCGCCGCCGTTGAAGACTCGTCCGTCGGGGAGAAGAAGGGCGATACTGTGATATGTCCTTACGATGTTATTAGGCTTCATGAGCTCAAAACCATCTTTTTCCGGATAGTACATCTCAGGTTGAAGTTGGGGTGTTGAGTCTTCAAAGGGGATAGCGTATTGCTGACCACCCGTGATGAAGACGTTGCCGTTGGGAAGAACAACAGAGCTGTGGAAAACACGAGGGAAGAAGAGACCCTCGCTTGCGTAGGCAACAGAAGCATTCGTACCAGGATTTCCGACAGTGATGATGTGAGCATCGGTAGTAGCATCCGAGTCTTGATATTTCGGAGTTCCACCGTGAGTCAGAATCTTGCCCTTGACAGCGTCAAACATGATGGCGTTACCACACATAGCATCAGGCGCAACACCACGATCAGAGCCCCTCTGCCCCGCCATCTTGACATCGCCATTCTTCTTCTCAGTGTAATACCAGTTCATGTTCTTACTCGGCCCAGCCTGGAACACAGTGCCGCTCTTCCAACCAAACAGCCAAGCATGGTTATCAAAGCGGAACAAGCCCTGTGCATCATGCGTGAGCATCTTTTGAACATCAGCTTTGTTAAGCAATGCCCAGGTCTTCTTCTTCGGATCGTAAACTTCTCCGTTCTTGAAAGACTCGCCCCCGCTCCAGGATCCTCCGATGGTGAAGCCTTTTCCGGCGGAGGTCGTAGCGGAGGATTGATACCCGCGTGCGACTTGCATGTTTGGACCAGATACCCAGGCTTGTTTGACGAGGTCGAAGAGACTTGTGCGCTCGGCGTTGTTACCACCCGTAACGACAAGTTGACCGTTTCCGTCGAGGGAAATGCCGGGGCAGAACATGTCGTGGTTTGTCTCTGTGACTTGGCCAGTTGCTGGGCCCCAAGTTGAAGTGAGGGTTAAACCACCGGGACCACCAGACATGGTATCTCTAGCCCAGGATGACCAGACGAGGAGTTTGCCGGTGCTGGGATCAACGGTTCCAGCGACGGGGATGATGGGGAAGTTGATGGTAGGACCTCAAGCGCCCATTGATGCTTGAGGAGGAACGTAGTCGTTTGCTTGGAAGACATTGAGTTCTGCAATGCTTGTCCAAGGATTGCCATTCGCCTCAGTGAGAGCAACAAGCCGGACATATCGCGCAGGTTGTGTATCGAAATTGGCATACTTGACAGTCCAGTCATTGTACCAATTGCCATACGCCACAGGCGAACCCCAAGCCTTCCCATCCTTGCTGAGGAAAGCCTGATGCTACGCAATATACCCATTCTGCGAGCCATCCTGTCTCGGCAGCATAGAGATCCCATTGACGTTATAGCTCTTCTTCATATCAACAGTAATACTATGCGGCGGCGCAGGTTCACTGCCCTCCCACTGGGTATGCCATATAGTATCATCCTTCCCATCAATAGCACTCTCACACACATCCCCCTAGTGCACGCTATCACACGTCACTGACCACATCAAGCGGTCGATCGCGGCGCTGTTGAAGGGCGCGGCTGCACGGAGACTTAGTACATTTTCATTTCTCTTGTGGAGGGAGGAGGAAATGGGACGGACCTTTTCTGTGTTGAGTTGGGGACGGGGTTTCACTCGCGAGCTGGACTTGTTGTTGATGGTGCTGGCTTTGGGGGGGATGGCTTGGATGTAGCCTTTGTTGAGCTTGGGGACGTCGAAGGAGGGATTGTAGCCGGGGCCATTCTTGCCGCCGCCTTTGGCGCTTTTGGGGTCAAATGTTGAGCCTGATTGATGTGTGATGGAGGATTTCTTGGAGGGTTTGGACTTTGAGTCGTCTTTTGAGCCTTTCTTGGATGCCTTCTTGGAGTTGGTCTTGGAGTCCTCCGCTTTGGTTCGTGACTTGCCAGCATCGTCACCGCCGTTGTGCCTTCCCTTGTCATCTTTCCCCTTGTTCTTATCCTTGCCCTTTTGCTTGTGGCCGCCAGAGCTGGAGTCATCGTCACCTCCATGCTTGGCTACACTCGCAGTATCCTTAGACTTTGACTTGGCCTTGGGAGCTGCTTCTGGCTTATCAACAGGTGCTGGGCCGAAGCGGACATAAGTTGGTTGCATGAATGGCTCAGCATACACCTCATCGGTATCATCTGAAGAACCTGAGGGGGTATTATCAGGCGAACTAGAGGGAGTAGCATCAGATGGATCCGCGGGCGTATCATCAGAGCGATAAGTTTGCTCAACCTTGGCAAGTCTTCGCGACAAGGCAGTAGCAGGGAACCCAGTCTTTGGCTTTGTCTTTCCAAAGACTGGAAACATGGAATCCGAATTTGTCTTTGATCCTGCCGCAGACTTTGAAAAATCGGTTGTGTCATCTGAATCAGGTCGAGGAAGTGCGTAGCCACCCTTGGGAGCTGTGAAGACGGGTAAAACCACAGCATCAGCGACGCCCAGACATAACGTCAAGGCATAAACAGGCTTCATTTTGGATTATGGTGTAAGGAGTGACAAAGAGGGTATGAGTTGGTGACAGGCACTTTGTGTCAAAGAGAAACAAAGAGTCAGAACAGGACCTTACACGACATTGTCAAAACATTTATAAAAGAAGCCTCACGTACGAGTATAAAGTGTATTAGTGAAGCTATACTTAATGCAGGAGCATATAGAACCGTCGGGACCTTACATGAGGCTAAACCTTGCCAAGAACGTGGTGGTTCCAGGAACCCGGAGGAATGCAAGATACCCCATTTCACGGCCTGGACCATTATATGTCATTCCTATCACAGAATGAGGTAAACCAAGATCGGCAAGGGTCTCGGGCAAAGAAAGCTTGATTACATGCTTGGCCCCCCATGTTAATTAAATGCTTGAGTTCTCAGTCTTGGTTTTGACAAGTCTACCCGAACACTTCAACGCTTTTGTATAGTTCACTATTTAGAGCTTCTAGACGCCAGGTCGGCCGCCGGACTTGATTACTCAAATTCTAGAGGTGTCTAATTGCATTCTTGAGTATTGGGCTTTGGCAAATGGAATGAGGTGGGTTGCTCTGTGGTGAAGGGTCCAAACCGCCGGTAAGCGATCTACAGAAGTATTCCGCCTCTTCTATACTGTTTTATCCAACGAAGATCATTTCCAAGTGCCAATAATGGTTTTATTCCCATGTTAGTACACAGGGTCCAACGGCGATACCGAATAACTGGTATGATGAGCGATGGCTTCGTCCCGTGGACGTTCATAAGGTTAGTAGCACAGATGGAAAGTTTGAATGCCGGCTACCGAATGCGCATAACTGTGTCTTCGAATCATTTTTTTCGTATCACATTTGGACTCTTAAGTCTGCAATGTCCATTCAACTATTGGTTGCTCAAGATCCAAGATGTGTTGTTGAGTCACATGGGCATGAACCCATCACTTCTCTTGCGACTTGTAATCCACAACTCAAAGTTCTCTCGTAGAGCACAAGCTCTAATCAAGGAATAAACTCGACTTAAAGCAATTGCTAACCTGGTAGCTTCGCTAACAATGCCCTCTGAATGGACAACATGGTCAAATGAAGGCATTAGGCGACTACTAGATCCCACAAGCAGATGACAGGTTCATCCTAGCCCCGGGACTAGCCATCCGCTAGTATGCTTCCATCAACTTTGACAGCTCCTATTCCCAATCCGATGTACTAAGAGTCCGAGCATTGGTAAGGCCAAAACTGGGCTTGACCAGGCTGCTGGACTGGAGAGCTACTGGATATAACATAACGACAACACGCGCGCGCTCCGGGGAACTCACCACAGGGAAAGGGGACGTGCATAAGGGCTTGAAAGCTATAACAGCCATGGGATTCTTTGTGGCTAGGTCAGGAGGGGACGGGAATAGAGTTGAGAGTCATCCCCGAGAGTTAACAATTCTTCAACGAATCGTGAAAGCCACCGGGAGCCTCTTGGCAGTCCTTGTCGAATAAGCTCACTACAAGAAGCCATAACAAAGGCAATACAAGAGTATAGCATTCCAAGCTTGGGTGTCTTTCTCAAAATGCTGACATTAGGAGTCGCTGAGGGTTTGTTCAGTTGTAGTCTTTACGACCAGTTTCTTTCAAAGGTCTAGTACGAATGTAACTCTGTATTTTCATTACCAGATCAGCGAAGCCCAAGACATTTGCCATCCAGGTCCATCGAAAGGCATTTACAGCATAGAGACATATCTGCTCTCTGATCTATCTACTCTACACTGGCTGACCTAAACGTGAGATCTCCAGGTCAGCCTCCTTTCCTGCTGACTCGCCATCAACTTTGACATAGGGCTGTAAGCCACAGGTTTCCAAGCCAGTATCCTCCTGCTAGCCCAAATGGCATTATAAAGCAACTAAACCACATCGCCAATGACTAAGTTGGTATGCACCCCGATAAATGAGTTCGAATACGGAGTTCTCTTTTAACCCCGAAGCTAGCACCCATCTCTCCACAAACCCTATCTCGCCAAGAGTCTCCAAACTCTACCCAACCCTGTTCTAAATCATCTTCTCTCAGTCTCCAATGACTATTCACGGTAGATCAACTCTCCGGCCTTTCTCTAACAGCTCAGCCAGACCACTCTCAGTCATCATCATCCAAAATACCTCCTCTTTACTAGAAAATTCGAACCCAGCTTCCCATGCAAGTTTCTTAGCATGCTTAGCCGCCATCATGCAGTCCTTAGCATCATCAAACCTAAACCCAAAACGATCCATGAAACCCTTCGTGTCATCCCAAGCCTCACTTACCCAATCATTCAGAGCCGGTGTAAACGCCCAGTCACAGCCTACCGTCTCCCGATATCCCATATGCTTATCGAATTGCGCCTGATACGGGTTCCGCAACCTTTGTCTTCGATACAATCCTCTGATGACCAAGTATGGTAGTTCTCCCTTGAAGGTTTTCTTCATCTTCTCGATCTCTTTGTCGGGGTCTACTCCGCCCTCTTCGAGCCATTCTAACTCTTCCTCTGTAAAGGGCTCTTTGCCAATGCCATTACCAGGAGAGCGAGCTGATTTGTACATCTCCAAGCGAAATCTCTCATCCTTTGGCCACTTGGCTTTAATGTCGTACTTGATCTCAGGATGGAACGGAGATCTTCGCTCTGTGTTTGGACCTATCGGAGGGCCGGATAGACGGAGTTTGATCTGCTGGATTGGGCTTTTGATTTGGTCGAAGTGAGCCACCTGGACTCCATTCTCGTCGCGAATAGTCCCAGCGAAAGCCTTGCCAGAAGTCGGATCAAGATCAACCATGTAGCCATCCTGTGCAATATTTCCGCCTATGATATTTCAGATGTAGTTTGGCGCGTAGATAACGTTTTTGAGTATTATCTCGCTATGATTCTTCACACCGCTTCTATTCCCAAAACGCTTTGTCTTGAGTTTAACAGTGCCGACACCGTGAGCCCAAGTATAATCCTCAATATCTACGGCGCCACCACGTCTCAAGAACTCTTGGGCATTTTCCCATGGTTCGTCGGATCCATGATAGATGATGCTGCTGAAAGCCATATAGTCATCCTCAAACCATGCGCAGTCTCTGGTAATGCTGGAGTCAAAGATTAGCAAGCTACGCTATGTCTCAGAGAGGTCTGGACCTACTGGATGTTTGATGTGGGTAAATATACCCACGAAGGACAGAGAAGATCATTTTTACCTGATGGTTGCCGATGACAGGATATGTGGCGATCAAGTAAACGCGACATATTGACTGATGTTATGATTGGATTTGTGAGATGGCAGAGCTGAGATGACGAGGCTCAGGGGTTCAGGATCCTGGCCAATTATATTAACCATCACGCCACGCTAGAGCACAGTATCAATATCGAATGAGCATCTCATAAATCCCATAAAAGTCTTTATGCAACGCCATAAATAATCCATCCTCGGTAAATGTAATAATGTTAAGTATATCCAACAGTTCAACTCCTCGCGCCAAAGGGTATCAGCGTGCCATGCCATGCTAAGCCACTTGGGTGCCATGCATCCAAACCACAGCATATATCAATGTTCAAAAATTGCGAATGCAAACGTATAAATGTCATGTAGATCTTTGCATCATTTACTTGAAGATTCACCGCCTTTCAGTAATCCGACCTGTCTGTCATGTTCACTTCGTAATTGCTTCTCACCAGTCGGTACAAGCGTCTTCTCTTCAAGGCCCGCGTCAAACGCCGGATCGCCGGCGCGGAACTTTTCGCGAATGCCTTCTATGCCTGTTGGAGCTATTGGTAATGGTGACTCGGAAGCTCGAATGGCGTCTTCTGGCCAAAGAATTCGATTTGCTTCCTCGACTGTGAGAGGAGGTTCGTCAGTTGTGGATATTGATGGTGCAGTGGTTGGAGACGCCGGTGGTGGGTCAAATACGGCCTGTCGAGGGGTCGTCGGAGATCCGATGCCGGTGGATCTTGATGTGGGTGTCCCGGTCCGGACCCGTGGTGTCCGTGCGGGGCTATCCGTGATCAGCGCAGGGTCTGACGATCCCTGGTAATCACGTCCCCTAGTTGCTGTGCTCGTGGTAGCGGCTGATCTTGGAAGAGATGGGGTTACTGAAGTTGAGTAAAGGCTTTCATCATCGTCGTCGGAGTCTGTGTAGTCTCCTTCTGTTTCAACAACGCTGTGAAGAGTGATGCCGTCTGCAGTATCCGCTGGTGTGCGCTTCAACACTTCCGATTCGTCTCTGAGAACCTTCTCTTCGATGGTGGTGGGTCCGATTGGTATGTGATTGCGAGTCGCTGTTCGCTTCCGATCCATGCGGAGAATATTCCTCATTAAATACAGCTCATGCTTCTTGTAAGTCTCGTAGTATGCGCGGTTGATCATCGCTGCTGTGTGAAGATCATCAATTTCATCCAGCTGACATAAGATACGAAGACGAACGATCTCGGGAAACTCGGTAGCGACGCTGTAGTTCGGATCAGGTGCAGCCATCCGATCAAGGCCTTTGTTGAGCTGGGTTTGAGGTTCTCGTTCTCGATGTTTCGAGAGTCCCCAACCGTGACTCTTCCCACTTATGTCAAAGAGTGTCAAGCCCAGCACACTATTGTAGATATCGCTGATAGCAGAGCGAAACATTGGTCCAGGATCACACACGCCTCGATGTACGGGTGTTGGTGGTGCTGGAATCCTCCTCAACGCATCAACAATCTGTGCCAGACTCTTCGATTGTGGCTGTGTCCTGGGTAAGTGAGACAAAACATCTGGCGCCATGATATGAGGCAGGAGGTTCATCTCATTGTAAAGCAGCATTAGCCATCCGAGGTTTGTGGCATCACACCAATGGCTGCCCTTGGGGCATCTTGGTGAGCTCGTCAACATCGTCGGTGGTAAGCTATCCGAGGAAAAACTGGCGCGCGCATCCAGTGAAAGCTCTTCCGAACCTTCAAACGTATTGTGTGTCGGTTCCCTCATGTATTCTCGAATAGCGCTGACACAACATTCGTGAATTTGTGCCATCTTTGCGCAGCGAACAGCCCAAATCTTATCCTTTATCTTCTGGGGCCAAGGTTTGGCTTGTAATTCTTTCTCATCGACGAGATTCAGAATTGTAGTCTTCGACATTCGCGAAAACAGTCGACGGAGTCCAAAAGCGTAGCTGATGACCAAGAGCCCATCTGGCATGTCATCAGCACCTTTGTGCATCCATTGTGGCAACCATCGGTGTTCGACAATGAGTTCCAGAGGAGAAGTACTTTTGTATCGCATGCAACACTCGGCGATAGCAACGAACTGCTCGAATTCGATTTCTCGTGGAACCATTTCGTTATGCATGTGTGCTGCATGTAATAAAATCTCCAGAGAATCCAAATGGTTCAGTTCAACCTGTGGCATGCGGTAAAGTTTGGCTTCGGAGCCGTCCTTACAGAAGTACTTTGTTGGGGGCAACGGGAGCTGTGTCGAGATATCATCATCGTCATATAGATGGAGACTGCTAGAGTGCCCTGCAAACATGCGCGCAAAAATAGGTGACGTCTCGGCAAGCATGTAAGACGAGACTCGAAAACGTAGTGCAGGATCGCTGTGGTTACATCCAGGTGCATTGTTGGCGAACTCTAGTATAGCATCGCCGCGCTGTGAGATGGCAAACTCTTGAATGGTTCGGTCAGGGGAAATTCCCGATTCTCCTGTCTGTAAAAGCTGTCGTATTTCGTTCAACTCCTGCTTAATTCTCTCGTAATCGTAAAAGCGCATTTCATATTTCGGAAACTACATTTTGTCAGCTGTTGATCTCTTACATATCTGACCTGGACCAAACACACGAATTGGGGATCTGCCGACATGACCCGGGTTACACTGGCATTGCGCATTCGCTGCACAGCCTCTTTTCGAAACCGCTTATTCGTGAACAAGGCTTCCACCTGTTCCGGCGTTGCATCGCGCTCGTTGTTCTTGTAGGTCTCTATTAGACTCGTCCGGCAAGCATCGGCGAGGGACTCGAGGTAGTTCTTCCAGTCGCGCACAGAGGACAGCCAAGCATCAGTCTGATGTATGCTCTTTCCAACACTTCCGGAGACAACCTCAGCTAGACTTCTTCCACTGAAAGAACTTCTTGTATCGTAGATCTGGCCAGGACTTTGTGGGGAATCGAGGGTTGAGTCGCGGCGGGGGAGGTCGCCACCATTACGAGAACCGCGACCGAGTTCTTCTGTGAGAATATGTCGGCATAGTGTAGCGCATTGCTCCTTATGTTTTGCGAAGTCTTTGTAGGCTGAGTCGACGTGGTTGGGCGTAGTGGGAAAGTTACGAGGCATCCGCTGAACAATGGTCTGCAGTTGTCGGATATGAGTTTCTTGGCTTTCTAAAGGGTTCGTGGAGTGACCATCTGGAGATCTGAGGTGAAGGTCGAGGTCGGAGGTACTAGTTTCGGGGGGATGTTGACTGATTATTTTGATCTACACCACTTCATCAGCATGAGTCCTCTGATCATGAACTTGGCTGAACCTACCCCTCGTCTCGGGATCTTGTTGATCAGTGACTTCCATTGTCGGCCGCCCCCAGGTGGAGGGCCATCGCTCGAGGTTCTTGAGACCATATCGACCCTCATGGATAGATTAGATTGTTTATCGCCGGACGGGACGGAGTTTCGGAGGGAGCGCATCAGGCCGCGATGAGGAGCGCAGCGTCAATGCCAGCGCCTGACCACAGCATTGTAGTCACAGCGTGGCAAGGAGGTGCCTCGCTGGAGGGTAGCGTATGGAGGTTTGTGATGTATTTAAGATGCGGGTTGGGTCTCTGGCTGTTTCGTGTATGTAGAGTCGAAGTCGTCTTTGGATCGTCCGTACGGCCCGGGTTGTCGGATCTTTGGTGCGACGTTGGTGGATGGTTCCAGACGGCTGGAACTGGTATTGCCACGTTCAGACCAAACTCCACTGGGAAGATTAGGCGCGCGATGGCGTACTGACCAGTCAGGTGAAGATTCAAGCTGTCGACCGTAAAAGATAAGTCTCGAGAGTCGGTGATTTACGTCTTCGGTTATTGTCGTCGTCTTCAGATCAGAGTCAATGCAAGGTCAAGATCGGGACCCGGGAAGTCATTGACAGAAAGTGGAGGAGGCTTGGGTCATAAGGTGGGTTAGGACTTTCCCTCAGCCTCTGGCCTCTGGCTCTCGTCGGACGGAGTCTGGGGGTCCTGACGAAGCTGGGGTTGAAAACTGGGGCAAATACAACTTGGCGTCTGGGCCTTTATTAGCGGGCGCCCATAAACTCTTAGTTTCTCTTGTGCAACAACGGTAAGAGAGGGGGTCGCATAGGTAGTCTGCCAAACGGATGCGAGTCTATGAGGAGACGGTGAGAGGAGGTAAGGGTAAATGGATGGGTGATTTGAGTATTAGAGGATTGACACAGTACGGACCGTTCCGATGGAGGCAGATGAATTGAGCTGAGAAACGGTAAAAGGCGTGAGGAGAAAGTATCCATGATACGATACTTACCTACAGAAAGTACACCATCATAACTGATGAATTAGCATGACACTTATGGGAATGCAATGCCTGCTTGTTCAGTGGATCTCTTTCCCCAGCAAGTTTGTCACTGCATCTGGCGCAAAGAGGTAAGATGCATTGCGGGGGAGGAGACTCAAAGACTCACCCACTCACTTAATCTTATCGCGGTATAGGACTATGAGATGAGTCATCTCATGACACTGTATCTGTCAGGACATCGGGGACTAGGCTGCCTTGAAATATGCATTCAAATCCGACAGCTTGTCTTTTGCTATTTCTGAAACTCGTACTGACCAGTCTCTAATATTTCCCTTTTATATCAAGCATGTGATGTTAAGGTCCACTGCATCGGAGACCAAGGGACTTCTCAATCGAGTGTCCGCTCAAGGTTTCCGTCATAAAGCAATCACAAGCCAGTGCCTATTGATGAATATAATATTCCCTAATGGGGCTCTACTTCGGCATATTATTTCACTCCGTGTCAGCTTTTCAGCAGAGCAGGCATCAGAAGCTGCATGCATGAAACATGTATTGTACATACATCGTATTCCAGGCAACGTTCAACGGCCAGAAGAATCGATAGGCGTTGAAAGCATAATAAGCCGTTTAACAGCTGCCCCATTTTATGCGATGATATCATCTCTGTAGTATAATATGCCCGATCTCTATTGTCAATTCCAGGCTACTGCATAACTAAGCAAGCTCATCAACCCGCCTCTTACATGGCGATGAGACGATAAGCCTCAATCGCCGCATTGGGACTTTAACAGTTGTAATTTTCGGAACCCGGTACTGACAGTTTCTTAACAGATCATTGGTCTTTCAGCAGCCTTTCTGGTCGATCACAAGTGGGCTCACCAGCTGTGTCAGCTTGGGAGGAGTGAGTTTCTCAGTGAAAGATGCATAATTTATTACCTAGTCAATTACTACAGTCATGCCATTTATCTTCACTTGCACTCATAACTTTAGCTGCGTATAATGATCAAGTACGAAGCAGAATAAGAGATTGAAGCTTATCAATACAGATAAAATCCATTGATGTCATTGTCGTTCATCGCATCTCATTATCACCCCTTATGAGCACTCACCCTGTACTTACTCACTCCCTCATCAAACCTTCTCCCCAAACACAAAAACAACTCTATCTCTCCCTTTATCACCCCACCCCTCCTCAACATCCTCAATCCTATACTTCTTCAACCCCTCATCTCCCAATCCCACAAGAACCTTCAACATCCCCACCGTCTCAACCCCCAACTCCGCCGGGTTCCAGGCGCCCGGCCCCGAGCCCCGCACCGTAACATCTCGCCTCCTCAGCCCCATCGCCGAAATATCACCCGTATCACCCGCCATAGAACCAATGTTGATCCACGTAATAGGATTCTTAGCACTAGCTGTACTGGGACTCAACAGGAACGCATTGGTCCACGGCCCGTAGAGGAAATCGAGAACAATGTCTGCGTCTGCTGCGGCAGAGAAGTCTGTGGCGTTGGGTTCTTGAAGAACAACGCTGGCGTCGAGATCGAGCTTTGACAACGCGTCTTTGTTGCGAGCTGCGCCGACGATGGTTGTTGCACCGAGGTGACGAGCTACTTTGATAGCGATCTTTCCACTGGCGCTGGTAACGCCGTTGATGAAGACTTTGTAAGGTTTGCCCTCTTTACCAGTCCAATCAACACGCTTCCGCAACGCCATCCAACTCGCCATGACGGGATTCACCATGGCAGCTGCAACAACAGGGTCTACGCCCTCAGGCAGCTCAACGATGTTATGAGTTGGCGCATTGACGATCTCGGCGTAACTGCCCTGCTTCGTACCAAGGAGCGAGAAGTAGACTTTCTTGCCGGTTGAGACATTGATGCCTACGCCGTCGACGCCGGGAACGTGGGGGAGTTCAGTGGCAGTGTAGTGTTTTCCAGCCGCGCGTGTGCGAACGAGTTGGTGAAGACCTGCAGCGAGGACTTTGATCTCTGTCTCGTTGTCGTGGACTGGGGCTGCAGGAGGGGGAACTTTGATGGACTTGGGAGGTTGACCCCATTCCGTGACTTCAGCTGAAAGCATGCTCATCTTGATAGTGTATGCGTGAACAAATAAAACTCTTTTATCGTGAGAGTAGAGTCTGAAGTATGAGAGCAGGTGTGAGGAACACAATGACCTTGAAGTGGAATCATACCGACGTCTTTATACTTCAACTTACACACCCGATATATCAAACGGCAACTAACGGAACCAATGTGTCAGCACTATTTCAGCGTCTCAAAGACAGCCAGAACCCTTAGTAATGAAACCCCTCTATTGATAAGCTCTCGGGAGTAAACAAAATTACCGCGCGAGAACCTGCAAGATCTTGAATAATACATCATGTAATCGTGCTTTGCGTCTCATTGACGGAACTTCGGCATCGTCCCCACCGATTTGGCGGTTATACGGAATGAAAAGGGCGATAAATCGTATAATAGTCCGAGTTATTATCTGATCCGGAGATCATCACCGCGGAGCTCCGAGTGGAGACCGCGGGGATGGCAAATGCTTCATCATTGACTTTTAACCCACTGACTGATCTCTGGGCTACGGGCCAGTCTTCACGATTCGAGAAACTAATATGCATTAAAACTTTCATTTATCTCTTTTCTGTGCTTCGTTACATCTGCACATGCTTTTTACTGACAACCATCTAAAAAAACCGCTTGACCCTTCTTTGCCCATGCAGCCTGTAAGGATATGAACCGCTGTCCCGCCCCCCTTAAGATGGACTTGTCTTAAATGCAATTGCAGCTGTGTATATAAAACGCCTCCTCCCAACCGGCCATGTGTAGAAAGACGCCAACGCCTCTTCGTTTCCATGTGTGCTTGCAACCAACCGACCGACCGACCGACCAGCCAACCATCCATCCAGCCAGCCATCTTTCACTTTCATCTAGCCAGCGGATCCGGCCTTGCTGTCCTTCTTCTCTTCCATGCCACTTCCCGACGTTGCCAATCTGTATGTCAAGTCCGCAGGCCACTGCGGTATAAATGCTATGAATAACACCGTTGGACATCAATCGTACACTCTCGCTACATATGTCAATATCTGGAAACCATCCAGAATAATCTCCAATGTGCCCGCTCTCCGCCTTATGCTTTTAGGCTTCAAGTCATCGTGAATCGTTGATTGCGTGCCAATATTGCAAGTTGCCTTATCCAAAATGACAAACTGCCGGTTCAGATCAAGGTCCTGCTACATATCCCAAAGACACTCGTCAAGGGTACTGTCGACATGTCTCGTCGCTTCTCAGATCGAGACTACCGATTAGCCGCCCTTTCGTTCCGATTCGTGCTTGGGAGGCTGCTCGCCATTTCCTTGTTGTCCGTTGTTGTTGGCGCCCTTCTTCTTTCCCTTGCCTGCTTTTTGCCAACCGCCGTCGCTTTCACTTCGAGCTCCACGGACGTGGCCATTTTCTCGGGCTCCATTGACCTTTTGAGAACCCGACTTCTGGTTCTTTTGAGACTTTGAACCCTCCTGAGGCTCCTGAGTTCGCTCTTCGGTCTTCTGGCTGGACTTTGGTCCCTCTCCTCGTCCTGTCTTAGGGCTGTTCTGTTTATCTGACTTCCAAGGTCCATCCTTTCGAAGAACTGTGGGAGAAGGAGTGCGGTTCTCGTAAACTGGTGAGAGATGAGCAAAGTCTTGACCAACTGGTGGTCTGTTAATGCGGTTCTCAGCAATGGCAAGATCAAGAGGAGCAATCATGCCATTCTGATTCTGACGCGACATCAGGCGCTGGCGTGTCGAGGGAGACAATCGAGAGTTTGCCGCCATCATCGGGTCCTGTATGATATGAGGACTTGCCATGTAGTAAGCGCTCATCATCGCGATACGATCGCGAAATGATGGATCATCTGCTGTAGATGGGGCTGCAGCCATCATTGGAGCAGCGGATCCATTGGCCACTACGGGAACCGGGTTGTAGGCACCTTGTTGGTTCATGGCTCCCTCGGGCACAACCTGCGGCATGATGGGTCCGTCGACAGGAAAGCTGGGGACACCATTTGCACCGTGAATCTGCAGGGAGTTATCAAGGTTGATCGACTCATCCGAGGTAGTGCTATCTGTTCCAGAGGGTGGTTGGCGTGGGCTCTGGGTTACGCTTGTCTTAAGACTAGATCCATTGACGACTAAGGGGCGCGAAAGATTCTTGTTTTGACCTCCAGGGAAAGGCCCTTGTGCCAAAGGTGCCGATAATGCAGTGGATGAGAAATTCCGTGCATGGCCCAAAGGTGAAGGTGATCGCGATGTTCTCTTCATTCGGCGGTCGAGAATTGTCTGCGGAAGCTGATCTGTCGAGAGTCGTCGTCGTCCTGGGCTCTGACCGGAAACATCCCCAAAAGCAAGACCGTTGGTAGCAGCTTGTGGTAGAGGCTGCTTGCTGGGACTTGGGCTTTCCGACAGGTAAACAGAATATTTGCCCTCTTCCGATTGTGGCGAGTCGGTGTGTGCCTTGGGAGTCTCGTCGAATTCTGTATCATCAGACATAAAGCTTGGAATTGGGTTGTCGTTAACACCTCGAGAATGGCTTGGACCATTGTAAGATTGGGCACCAAAATAACCGGGAGCTGCTTGTGCTGTAGACGGAGATCGAGATGCGGGCTGTGAATGCGAACGAAGAGTGCTGTTCGATCCTTGAACACCTGTTTCATTATTTATACCATTTCGCTGAAGCGGGCGACGAAAGTCTTGGGTAGCACCCGAGGTACTAGCAGGAGACGAGGGATACGTTCCATAACTTGCACCCGCTTGATGAAAAAAGGGCGTGCCCAAACTCATACCATATAGAGCATACAAGTCAGGTCGCAGAGGAGCGCTGAGCGGAGGGTTATCAAATGAATTTGTCCTTGAACGATCTGATGTCTGTTGTGACTGCTGCTGGCCAGATCCTGTACTTGTAGACATCCTCTGTTGTTGCTGCTGTTGACCCATCGCTTGAGCCTGAGCCTGGGCTTGATGCTGCATAAATGCTGGTGATTGACTGGCATACAAGAGTCGCATGTTCTCCTGGTGCAACGCCATTTGAGTCATAAGGTCCTGCTGTGCGTACTGAAACTGGAACTGTTGGTTTTGGTACCACTGTAGATCCTGCGCCATGTTGACCGGCTGCATAAACATATTATTGTTGTTGTTGGCGTCGAACTGTGGAACGCCTGCAGATGCACGTCGATTCGAATTTCCGCCTCGGTAATTACTGTTATGCCTTCCGCCACGGTGGTTTCCACGACCTCCTCGGCCTGAGTGTGTCTGCGAGGAGCTCCTAAGCAGAGCAGGCCGAGGTTGCGGTGCTGGTCGAGACCATACTCTTTCCTCCTCTTTAGGGAACACGTATTGCTCGCATGCCTCCTCGAAGTTTGCCACCGAAATCAGGTCAAATGCTCGACGTAACTCCATATGTAAACCGCGAAAAGAATAGTCATCGGCGGTATTTCCGAGGTTACGGGAAGTATTGAACGGCTCTTCCACACAGAGCTGGTTGTTGATCGCGTAATGCCACTTCTTTTCGTGCTTTGTGATCAGTTTGCCCTGCCGCACCGAGAGAACGTGCTTATCGTAATCAAACTCGTGAGCGTAGAAGCGAAAGAACTGAAACAAAAGCTCTGCAGTAGATGACTTGTTTTTTTTTCCAAAACCAGCCAGTTTCTCAATATCGTCCGCGAAGTCGGGGGTGGTACCGTCGGGTTTGGGTAACTTATGTGGCGACTGATGCAATGCAGGAAGAACAGGAGGGCTGCGCAGCTGCAGGAACGCGATAATCAAGCAGATCCATGTGTAGGAACTCAATGTGCCACCAAACGCTATTGAACCGTCAGACAAGTTAAAACGGTGGCAAAACAACATACCGGCATCATTGACTATTCTTCTCCGTGTCCAATACTTTATAATCATTGCAAGCTCTCGAACTCGGGGGTCAATATCGATATATGTTCGAACCATGCGTGTATTTTCGAGTGCAAGGGTATTGTTGACATTCATGTCGCACGCAAGGCCCAGTTCAGGATCCCAGATCTTGACAATGGGCACTTTGGCGGCCGAAATACAGACAACCTTCTCCATCCCCCCTGTTGATGTCAGCGAGTTGTTGGCGAATTTGAGAAAGATACATACGTTTAGCTAGGAGGTTGGCGATCATGCAGACATCCTCCAATTCGCGCCATGCAGTTGTGATGCAAATGTCCACTAGATAGGGTTAGCCTGTAATCATGCAGATTGAGGGTGTGGACGTACCATCAGAATCATCCGAACAAAGAAGATTCCCAGAAGACCCAAAAAGATTCACGCGGATATCGTGTCCCGGCCATTCATCGTTGAAGGTCTTTTCGAGCTTCGAGACTAATTTCTTTCGATTCTCCTCGACAGCGGCGGTGGGGAGTAGTCGGTCGTAGACCTCTCTCATATCGGTCGCCAACTTTCGCTCCTCATCCTCGGTCAACTTGCTCTTGACCGTCCTCAAGTCCAGCTTTTCCAGACGATCATTGCCGACCGAATACGGTATTCTCCTCCGAGAATTTATTTGGGCAGTCTCGTATTTGCAATTCGATATTCGCGGCGGTAAAGGCTGAAGTGAGGATAACGTGCTATGTGTCTCAGAATAAGCTGATCGTGGGGAATGGTTATTTGTTCCCGTGGGCGACGGCTCGCGGTCCTCAAGTGAAAATTGGCGAGCGTGCTGGTGAGGCGTCGAGGGCACTGAACTAGAGTGGGACTGAGCCGAAGGTGCGGACCGTCGGGGTAAATGCCTCGATGAGTCGGCGCCCTGCTTTGAAGACATTTTGGACGGAACCTCCTTGGAGGTTGCAACCGATCGACTCTTGTCTAAATTCTGATGTGACCTACTCCCATGGCCTCCAGCTGTGCTCCCCTTACCGGAGGCGTCTCTTAGCGACACCTTGCTAGAAGATCGCGACCGAGGCGCTGCCTGGATATGAGGAGCAGAGATGACGGGAGGGAGTGGCGGTGTCTGCAGGCCGCCGCCGCGGGATGGGGAGATGAGCTTATTGTAGTGGAGGAGTTGAGCGTGGTAGATGTTGGACTGCTGTGGGAGGAGAAAGGGGAGGAGATCGAGGTGAGAATGGAATTGTGTGGCGGACGGGTCGGGGAAGAAGGAGCCCTCGACGGCGGAAGCGCTGTGAGTACTCGTCGCCGATGGTGTCGTCGGATTCGGTGTGCTCGATGATATCGTCGAGGCAGATGTCCAAGGACTGGAAGGATAAGGATGTTGAGGTTCGGCCGTTGTGGTCTGGGCGTCCATATGGAGCAGCGAGCGAGCCCCGGGACGGGTTCAAGTGATTGCGGGGACCGACGGCAGTATGCGTGACGACGTTTGGGTGCGTCTGGGCTCGTGGGGATATCTCTTTGCTCGGTGGCGGCGAAAGCTGTGGAATATGGAAAATGGAGCAGCAGAGAAACGTCGTTGCAGTTCTGAGCGCTAGAGAGGGCCTCAAGCTCTCAGCATGCGATCCAATGCCGAACAAAGTCTATCGTGAAAGCCAGGGGCGAATCTCAATCTGGTCGCTGAGAGGCGCTGTTCCTGGGAATAGCGAACGAGCCTGTGGAAATGGGAAGTTGTACGGAGCAAGAAAGTACTGTAAAACGAAGCGAAACGATAGCGTATACGACCGAAAGGCAATGGCGAACACAACAAGGGGCGCCGAGTGCGAGTGCGAGTCGAGGCAAGTGAGGAATTGCAGTTGCAGTCGATATAACAACAATTTCCCGGGGCGCGGGATAATGATGGAAATGTAGGATTCGAGAGATGGTGAACAGTACAGTGGACAGTGAACTATGGACGTGTCGGAGACGCTTGTGCTTGTGCCTGTGGGGGGGCTCTTTGCCAAAAGGGGGCTGTTCGGTGCGAGGGACACCGGTTCACCTCGACTCGTCTCGTCGGGAGAGGGCGAAATGACGGTGCTCGGTGTATTGGATCAGGGCGTAGAAGGGATCGGGTATAGCAGAACAGGACAGGACAGGACCACAGCTCAGAGGAGAAGAATCGTAGTAGAGTTGATAGTAGAGAGAATTATGAAGAAAGAAAACAGAGACAAAGCAAGATTGGAAAATGCGGATGTGTATGGGAATGACAAGAGATGGCGTCTAGCGGGATAGACATGGGACATGGACATGGACATGAAGAGCCCGTTTGGTTTAGTTTAAGTTTTTAGTCTGAGGGAGAGATCAAATCAATCAATCAAGATAAAAAGGCGAGAGAGAGACCTAGACACTGAGAAACTGAGAATGAACCGAGCCGAAGTGGTTGGACTGGTCCTTCTGATCTGAGGGGGACGATACCTCGTTACGGTAGTCGTTGTTATTGGGGAGACACAGCACAGGCCTACAGGGCACACGGGGAGTTTTAGTTAGTGCAGCAGGTACCTATCTGAGGTGAGGGTGTGAGGTACGGGTCGCACTGTACGTGGGACTCGGGGGTTTATTATGTGCAGTTGTACTGTAAATAGTCCACACCTCCGAGAGGATAAGCTCACCTGCAGGTAAATGGACTTATTCAAGAATGAGCTGACCTAAGCCCTATTTACACTCTCGCCTTGACCATTTTGGACAATCTATTGAGGTGTATTTACGGACTAACCTTTGCGGTTGTTGCTCAAGATTCACTGCACTCATTGGGTAATCACAGTGCTGAGTACAGTGTTTCCAGATGGCCGCTGTCACTCCAATTAGCCCGACACCTCACCGTCCGCCACAGCAAATAGGCCTTTGTAACCTTGAGAGAAAGCGGGGATAATAGAGCAGCCTCAGTAGAGACGACACCAAGCAAAGATCAGAAAAAGGGTCAATGTTTTGAGTAGACCGGAGGGATGGGAACATTTGACATGCGGCGGGTGACTTTGACAGTAACAGCCCAGGGCGCAGAACGGGGCGAGTCTCAGGGTCACCACATACAAAATGATATCCATCTGAACAGAGAGAGATCCACCAACCTAACGCCCAGCGCGTGGCAGCAAGCCTCCGCAATATCTTTAGTTATTAGCAGTGAACCTAATGGAATTAAATAGCCCTGCCCTGCCCTGGTCTGGTCTGGCTTCTACTTCTGGATGGAATAATTCCAACCCATAGGACGCGAGAGTATCTTATTTCGATATACCGTGCGATTTGCCGATATTGCTGACTGTTTTGACCTCCCACGTCGTATTAACAAAGAGTCAACGGCAATTACTGTTGGGCCCAACATTGCCTCTCTCAGATCACATCACATCACATTAACCGCATCCATTGACGATACGCTGCACGACACAACCTGTAGACAGCGTCGTCAACTTGTCGGATTTACAGCTGCTTCGCCCTCATGGCACCTCCTGGCTAGCGCTGTGTCAATATCTACAGGGGATGATACCGAGCAGGGACCCTGATTCTGCTATGGAGCCCACCCCTGCCGCTGTACGGGCAGTATCCACTTGTCCTAGCCCTGGATCTATCCCCGGCCTGGTGACTCCTGGCCGCTTGTGATGCATCCATGCCATGCCATGCCCAGGCTTGCTGTTTGTTGAGCCGCTACCAACCACCAAAGTTGCATCACACATAACTTTATGTCAGATGATACTTTGTCATAAAGTCACCACCCATCAGGGCATCTTGTTCCTGAGAGGGCGGGTTCTGGATGTCGAGGGGTCGGTCCTCCAATTCCCCTCAAACTCAGGACCCCTTTGTGATGGATTTCTGGGTTTGGGCAGCACGATAGTGATCATTGATGGCAAAAATAACCCAACGTCGCAACAAACCTGAAAGTGTAAATGGACATTCACAGCCGGATATGTCCGTGGCGGGTACGGATATTGTGCCTTACCTGCCCTGCAATTCTGAGATGCAGCCTCAAATGGAAGATGCTGTGTTTGTGTGGGGAAGATGCAGGTAAAGCTAATTAATCTGCGACTGTGATGATGTCGGCATGTGTGTGGAGGAGAACGTCCTCCCTTTTTGATGCATCTGTAGACAATGGACATGCCTAGGATTGAGATATTTACACTGCAATGAATATGATGTATTTCTCTGATAAGCTTGATACAGTAGGAACCTGTTTGGATTCAGGCAGAAGTCGTTGATAATATGACCGTAATGCTCCAGTGGCGTTTGTTGGCTCTCGTTTCCACCCCGTTTATACACATCACACTCAATCGTGATATGTCAACTCAACCTGAACCAAATTATCCACCTTTTGCTGGGCCGTGAACCAACACAACACGACTTGATCAACTTTGATCAATCATCAACGCCAACATCGGCTAATACGGGAACAACGGCCCGTGTGTTTCCCTCCTAACTTTAGTCTATCCCCCTGGACTGCCAGCACATGGACGAACAGGTCAAGCGTGCTCTAAACTTTGTAAACTTTGGAGAGAGTTGTGGTTGTACCTCAACGTACGTCCATACAAACAGCTCGCTCTCCGCCTCTCGTCATGCTTCGTGCAAAGGCTGAAGAGTCCCCACCAAACTATTGAATCGAATTCTGCAAAATACCAAAAATCAACAAAATATGTAGCAAAACCTCAAGAGTCTAGTGCCTGTTTCGCCCAGCCAATAACCCAATTTGAGATGCCGAGACACCCTCTTGTTCTCGACGGTAGGACAGATTAAGTTATCTTTTGCAGAGGATACGCCTCACTCGTATCTTTACTTAGCATCTCGATCAACTTTAGACGGCGTAGACTTCTCCATCATGTCTCACCAAAAATCAGCCTCTTACTCTTTCAAACCGAAATTTCTGTGCCACTGTCATACCTTTGAGTCTCCCTTCTGGGCCACCAAATAACTCTGCTTAAACTTAGCGTATCCCTTTTCTGCCAATCTCAGGAACAAGATCAGCCTCAACACATAATAATTACCTAGAGAGATACATGTTGAGTTAAGCTCATCCCTTGCGGGTTGCGGAGGTCAGTTACTCAATCTTGGCCAATCTTACTCTCGGCGATCTGTTACGTAGTATATCTCTTCTTCGTATCACCTGCGATACGGCACGCCTATACGATTTCCCCGTGTCTATGTACTATTCCTGTTCTCTCACTCATGTCAGCACTGGACACGTCTTGGTCTCGGGAGATCATCCACCGGCCTCAAGCCACATGAAGGGACAGGGGAGGTCTGGAACTTGACCTTACTCTGCTGTTCATCATGTTACAAGTGTTTATTTGTTTTGTGGTTTTAGCCATGTCTTTTCAGCTCGTGTCTTCTATTGACTATGGCGCACACACTTTACAAGCAACTATTACCGCTACAAGTACGACCACACCTTTTTGGGGTCTATTTAGAGTGCCTGGGTTGCTCAGAGTTACCTAGTCGGTCGTTTCCTTCGGAGCTGAAGCACAGTGTGTTTGTCTGTGACCAGTAAAACGTCGTGCCTTGACTTTGCTCGGGCTGAAAGCTGACTTCAAACTGACGAGAGGTGGCTGTAAAAGTCGTGGGTTGTTGGCAAGTGCAAGCCATTCAAACTCAATTACTCTTTCCATGTATGATACTGAAGCAGCGGCTGGCTGAGGTAAACAATTGGACCCCCCGCTTAGGTACCTCTTCCAACCTGAGGGCCTTCTTCTCTTGCTTCCCCACTTTGACTCCCACGATATCATGTCGATATTACGGCTTCAGAATATCATTCCACTGCAACAAGCATATCCGTACCTGGCGCTCACATCAGCTACGCGGCAGCCAAGCGGGTGCCAACTCCAGTACATGATAAATTCTTAGCCTATCCGACATTATTGGATAACTGCTCATTTATTCATCATCACAAGGGCCAAACGCCAACAAACGCGATACCTGCAATTTCCCAAACGACGTCATTTGTGATCCGTCTTGAACGACCAAGTGGTCGACGAAAAAAGGCACTGAATCTGTGCAACAACACCGCCAGTCACAATGCGCAAAAGACACCCTGAAACGTCCCAGAGACCACATTTTCCGGTTCGCTGCCGTTTGCCCCAGCGGTCAAGAGCGTTATCACAAAGCCATCAAATAGGCCAGGGTTTTAGCAAGAAACCAATGCTCGTTTCCGTCTGCGAGATTGATTGTCATTGGTTGAAATGATTGCCATGCTTCTCTTTTGCCAATACAAACGTCGCGGACCTGGCTTGATACGCCACCAAACCGCGTTCAAGTGCACAGAACGGGCGGGCACATTAGATGGAAAAAGCAATATCCATCTCTAGATTTCACTTGATGCCTATGTCTTTTGTCGGTATGCTTAGACTACCGGAACTGTGGGAGACTGTGTTCTTTGCGAGTGTTGCATGGCTAAAATGAAGCTTGATTTAAGAGTCCAAGGTCGGACATGCAACTGTTGGTGTCACATATGACCTTGATATGCAGAGGAAGTGGCTCTTACTCAATACAAGTCTCCAGATCCTTTCAATCGATACACGATGGAGGAAGGCCGAAGTTTTCATTGGATGTCGTTTTGCTGTCTGTGCCTTTTCGACTTTTGCGATGGAGACAGAGTGATAAGACCTGGCCATCCTTCTGAATGTTTGTCTTTTCACTGAAGTCTGCTCCTCTGAGTAGTTCCGATTACTGATTTGTCGCTATAGCGGGTTCTGGTGAGCCAGCAACGGTTGAGTTCGACTACGAAACATTGATCTTCAATCCGGAAAGCCCACAGTATATTCCACCACGCCAGTGGGGGAGATCCAGGCCGTTCGTCCTTGCTGCACACCTAGATTGTCAAAAAAGATTTCCTCCTTTCGACAAGCACGTTGTATCGAACCTCCTATGCCATGATTTTCCGCCCTCGGAAGCCCGGAAACGGGAAAGAATGCTGTTTCTTCAACAGCGTTGCCTTGATACTTCCGGGGAGCATGCAGATATCACTTTGAACGCTCTTCAAGAACAGGCTCGAATAGGCGTGAGAGACTTAGTTCTTGCACCAAACTTGGTGAAATTCCTTGCTTGCAAAACGGCCAGATATCTGCACTTCATTGTCGATCCATCAAAACCAATTTGGGGCCTATCAGCCACGTTCGAAAACGCTCGTTACCTCCAAGGCCTCTCAAACAAGCCAGGTAGAAACGCATTCTTGGTGGTCTCTCAGCCGCAGTCAGTTACCTTGGATGGAGTTTATTTCGCTTTAGACCACCTTGGCGTCAGGGCAGTCTCCTTTGGTGAGTCTGATATAACACGAAGCTCCAACCATGAACAGCCGGGAATTTGGTGGAGTTTCCTAAACACCAACGAGGCGCAGCGGTACTTTTTGAAATGGTACAGTGATGTGAGTCGGCCCGTAACTTGAGCTAGAGGCAGATAATTAACAAAGACGAACCGCGCAGGGCTTTAAAATGCGCGATTTGCATGTGGTGGAATCGCCAGAAGACGTTCTGCCTCCACTAGCAAGGTGGTCGTTGCTACCACCAAATCCTGAAGCCATCTGGTACTTGAACCTTGATGACAGGGCCTATGGTCGACACTATTTCAAGGTTTTGGAGTGTGACAGCACTGAGATCACTGGCTACTCAGCATGCTTACTTGATGAAGACATTCTTTATCTACACAGTCATCGTGAGGGCGAGGACTTGTCATTCTATCGCGAAGGTCGAGGAGACCGACTACACGCTGTGTGGCTCTATTTTCCAGTCGAGAAGCACGAGCGGATCGTCGAAGTCTGGCGCCTTAGGAGGAGACCAACATTCTGGCGCGATATCCCTCTGGTACGCTGCGAAGGTCGGACTGGAAGATAACACGTAAATGAGAGCTGATGCAATATAGCTACGAACGAACAAGGGACGCGTTTTCTTTCTAGGAGCAAACGCCAATATGGCCCAGCCAGAAGCCATCTTCGAACGCGTGGCCTTGTTGACCGCACAGCCTTCTCGTTTCTGGTTCAGTCTTCAGGGAGATGGCGTCGACTGTCTTGCATTTGACTGTGAGGACAAACGCCACGATAAGAACGAGGCTCCCCCATCTTTCTATGACCCATCTACATGGTCCTCGAGGATGATTGTCCAGCAGGTCTTCAACACATCGGTCAGACTTGGAGCTGTGACCGGAGTTGTCCCCTGCACATCTTGGATCCCCGGATCTACTGGGATTGTCGGTCTCGTTTTTACCTACTCCGATGGCTCGAGGGAATCGGTAGGACAAGTCCGTCTTGATCACCTCCTTTCACCCATCGAGGTTGATCCGAATGGAGAGATGTGGCTAGGGGCCAGACTGCTTGACCCCAGCGGCGCAGTCGTCGAGTCAATGAGGGTGATTCCGTCCACTGGCCAAACCTTCCATGGTGGAAACCCTTCCCAGGAAGGGTTGACCTGGTTAAGGATACTTTGGAGGGGTCGGTTGGACTGGAAGTTTTTGTATAGCCAATGCTTCATCAATGTCAGTGATCAGGCCGATGTACATCAGCATATGAGCATTGATATGTTGTTGCAGAGCTGGGCTGGGAGGGAATGGGAGAAGGAGGAGGTGTCGGGACAGCTTGTTGTACGTGCCCGTTGATAAGACATATTGGCGCTTGAAGCACATTCATTTAACATTTCTTGCAAGATATCTGTGTTCTTTAATATCAGGCCAACAAGATTCTCGCTCCATCTTCCAACTCCATAACATCATCTGCCCTCGCCGCCTTGCCACCCCAAATCACCGTCCCAGTCCCATCAATAGCAAAAGCACCAGCTTCCTGCCACTTATTCCCCATCGTCGTCAAGGGCCCATCATCTTCTTCATCCTCCACATTGTTCGTATTCGCTGGTTTCTTCTCATTCATCTCCTTTCTCTGTATCGCTCCAGCCACTTTCTCTCCTAGCCACCCCGACTCCTTCCATCCCTGCACTTGTGTCGTCGGATTGAGTACATACCACATACTACTCGTACCTAAACCCCATGCTGCATAAATAGCTCTCTCCTCATCGACTATAACACGAACGCTCCATGCGCCGCCGAGGAGGGATACCCATTTTTGAGTTGCTTGCTCTGAGGCGTGGGATACGGCTATGCATGTTAGTGCATCTCCATACCGATTCGCCATTGTACGAAGATTGATAAATGTCTTTTGCGCAACTACACTTCATCAGCATGGACCTCAGCATTTTGAGGATGGCAACTTACAAGCACAACCAACACACCGCAAAAACACAAGCAGAACTCTCTTCCCCCCACCAACCCTCAACTTCATCGTCTTATCAACGGGCGCTTTATCTCCTATCCCTGGAAGTCTCCCCACAGCAACAGCAGCAGGCGGAGGCGTCAACCACGGCTGAACAGTAAGCGGAAGAGAACGAATAGACATCCAAGACGACCAGCCTGAATCAGTTTCATTATCGAGATCTGCTGGTGGGTTTTTGCGGAGTTTGTTTGGTTCGCGCTTCTTTTCTGAAAAGTCGAATACGTCGCTTGGTATACCTGCTTTTTTGAGGGCGAGTTTGGTTGTGAATGATGAGAGCATCGTGAGGAATGAGATGAGATGTGAGAGTTGGATGAGACTAAGGTAGATTGCGGGCCGAACCGATGGAGATATGGGGTGAGACAATTATAGGCTGACAATTTCACGGGAATAAATTATTTGTTAAGATTAGTGAGAGCAAGTCGTTATGTTTGTTCTTTGTGTTGTGAAAAAGATGAGACGTGGTGTTGAGTTGAAACTCCAAACAGGGGGTTCATATGACGCTAGTAGGGGTTTGGAATGGGGGCGACTGGTTTAGGGTAACGCGAATGGTAAGGCTCCGCCAGCTGGAATGAGAAGAGAAGGTCCAGAGAGGAGCAAAAAGCTAGCAAGCATTCTGTACATTGTTTACGTTTAAGAATTATTACCATAACACCTTAAGCTTAGGGGAGTCATGATAAGCTTAGGCTAAACTGTCATAAAGCGAAGCATTATTTCTCATTTTCCTGAATGCAGTGAGCTATCTGTCGTACATAATCCTTTATCCTGCGCACATCATGCCTCCAAGGGATAATCTTTTTAAACCCAATCAAAATCTCAAAGCTCGAAGATGTCGTAGTTGCCATTGTTTTCAACATTTTGGTAAACTTCCTTAAGATTGTTTGGATCTAGTTGTAGCTCAAGTTAGCTGTAATATTCGTAGTTGCTGGAGATGTTCTACAGAAGACAACTCACCAACGTTCCCGACCAGGATGGTCAATGATTTGACGACCGGTTCCAGTCTGGCCATAGTAGCGTGCTTGGAGAGAACACGACGCATCTCGTCTTTTGGTGTACTGCGCTTGTGATGCGACAATTCGTAGTCGCTAATGCCTTCGTTCCTGACCCAATCGAGTCGCCCACTCATGGGTACTGCAAACGTTTTTAAAGGCTTGAAGATGTTGTCAGAATCCCCATCGATAAAGCTACCTTCTTCACTAGATTCGCTATCCGCGTTATCATCGTCCTCGTCGGAAGAGGGCGGCGGTTCAGAAAATCCAAACCACTCGATTCCATCCATGACAGGGTGTCTGTTCGTCTTCGATCTGCGCCAGGACACCTCTCTGTACTGTATCCACATGGTGTCTGAAGTTACTGCCTCTGGTGTTCCTAGTTTGTTGGGGCGAACCTCACCGACACAACTCTGACTACCATTAGTGTAAGTGAGGAGTAGGCCCGTGATCACTTCGATCCATGGCTCTGACACTTCACGCCAGGAGGGCGTAATCTCCCTAACATTATCAAGCTTTGCCGATGAATAATAGGTGCCAATCAGGCTTTTAGGCGCGATTTTCCCAGAAGGCTTGATACGATACGTCGTTGGGTGCCTCCAGGTGGATACTGGATCGAAATGAAGCCACGCAAGGCTGGAGTAACGTGAAAAGTGGGAGTCGTTTGCATAGAGCAGGCGACAAGACTTATTCTGTGGTAACTTGGCAATGCAATGATATGTTGTACCTGGTATATATCGTTTGGGTCCAAGTACGAGACTGCGGCCGTGATCTGTGACAACCTGTATCACCCCATGGTCAGCATAGTCATCTCCCTACAGACTCCCACAGCGATCACTACTTACTATGAGAGTGGAAAGTCTTTCGTAGCAGTTGCGGATCCAAAGTTCGGAGGCTCTCTCGCCAGGGTTCATGGGAAAATGTAGTTGCATGACATCGTAGTTGAAGAGGCGACCGTATTTCTCACGAGCTGCTGGCGTTCCGGCCCGGTGAGAATCGCACTGAATAATAGCACTACCGAAAATATGGAAATAATAGGCCACTGTGCCAGGCTTGTTCCACTCGAAGGATCGTACGAATGTGGAAGAAAGGCTGGAATCGGCAGAAGAAGGGCTTCTCGGAAGTGGAACTCTTGGCAAATGCTTGACTGTTGCGGGAGGGAAAGCCCATCGTATCTCATAAGGACCGTTTTTTTGGAACTCCAGAAAGCTGTCTGGAGATATGACAACACCCAAGCCGCGAATCTTGATGCCCTAAGCCCAAGTTGTGTCAGCAGAGTTCGTCGCTGGGTTACAAAGCTCACAATACTTGCATCAAATCTTGCTTTGAGGTAGAAGAGGCCAGTTTGTTGAGCGTGAAAGGTCCACTAGTGCCCTTCGACTGTCTCCATATAAGGCCCTTCCTCCCCTTCGGTGATGATAACCTTGCTGACTCCCAGGCCGTTATGGCGGATGAAAATTTTGAGCGGCTTCTCGGAGCTACGTTTTAGGACGATTCCCTCATCGCCACCGCGTTGTTCATATGAAAACGACTGAATGTACCGATTGCCCTCGTAATGAATATACTGGGCCCAAAGTGTCGTGTCGCTGCGGATCGGAACTGATATATTTCCCTGTTGGGGACGATCACTCTTCGACCATAGCTCTTGGAAGAGTTGGATGGCTTGCTCACGAGCACAGTTGACACAGTTGACACAGTTGACACAGTTGACGGCAATGTTGCGGCAAACTTCTAGGGGTAGACGCCCGCGAAGGATCTGGAACAGATTCTGCACAAAGGTGTCCTTTAGCCAGCGGCGGCGGCGGCGTCGAAGCAGAGCTTTGGGTACCTCAACGTATCCCCCAGGAGAGGTCGCGGCAGCTACACTGTAACAAAATTGACTATCGAAAACTAAGGTCCGAGAACTGTACTCGACACATTTGAAGTGATATGGCATACCGGAGACTAGACTGCCATAGAAGATGCTCTTGCTGGGTTCTGCGTTTTCCCTATCTATCGCATATGTGTCAGCGGTCATGCAAAAGCCCAAGGCGAGTAAACACGACGATCCTTACATGAGATAATCTTGTCACCGTGGGAGAAGGGGAACCTGCAAAGGCCACAGGAGTATACATTCTTGTACATCCCTGAATTGACGACAGGCCTCCATGGGGGTCTCGAAATTCGAGTTCCATCGCGAAATCGGTCTTGCTAGTGTGTCATGCTCTCACAGACAGGTACATGTGAAGGAGAAAAAAGAGAAAATAAACAGAAACGACCTCGGGATCTTCTATGAGACCTAGGAATAATTAGTCCGAAAGTTCCCAAGTTCCTTCAAGAGTTGCTCAAGTTTTCCGAAAACTTGTGATCGGTCTCAAGCTTCACACCCCTCGCCCTAAACAGAGAGGAGCGGCCTTTTCAGGCCAAGGCGATGTTGAAAAGATTGAATGAGACGAGAAACTTACCAGTTTATGTTAAAAGGAACACCCCAGCGAGAGAAGACTTGTTGTTGCGCGGGAAGCGCGAAGGTACTGACTTCTCAGAGTAATGTTAATGAAAGAAGGAGAAGTGAAGGAGTGAAGAAGAAAGAGGAGCACCAAGAAATAAACAGCGGGGCAAAAGCCATCCACTGATCAAGGCTGGCTGATAGGGCAGTCGTGCTGGTTGCTTAAGGGAACGCGTTTGGCGCTGCTGGCACTGCCACTTGCACCCCTAAGGTACCTAATGCCCAAAAGCCCCGAACAGCCCGTCAGAACCTGAAGTTGCAGTAGAAATTTAGTATTGGTGAAAATTACATGTATGTTTGTTCACAGAAGATCCAAACTTTGGAATACGACGTCAAGGGACACCTTTTACGAGTCTAACTCAGAATCATGATACACTACTCCTTGATACTTTGACATCCAAAAACACACATACAATCAAGTCCTTCACCCAAATCTCCCCATAAGAATCCTTTCCTTACCATTACTTGAACTGAGTAAACAGTCTCTCCTTCCAAGCGCTGCGTTATGTAACTCCCGATTCTTCATGGACCCTGGCACACTGGCCAAGTCTGACTACAGAACTTCCAGAGACTCTGCCCCCATACAAAATCAGCGCCATTACCTTCTCCGTGGCTTCCAAGACTCCAATGCCCTCATGTCCTTTCCAACGAGGACCGAAAATGGGTTGACTACATGACACAGACGTGGCATACCAGGGGCAGCTTCTTGAGCCAGTACCTCCAGAAATTCGTTCAGTGGCTCACTGTCGTCTCGGTGGGACAGATGACACTGGCGTTCACTGAAATACCAGTCCAGACGTCCTCACATAGGAATTTTGATACATGGTTCGTCCCATTCATCAGGCTTCTCGAACGAGATGAAGTCAACACTGGATGCGTCTTCTTCATGTGAGGGGCGCCAGCTGAGTTCATCTGTCTCTGGTTATCATATCCACATGGTCTCAGAGGTACTTGCAGTCGTCAGGAAACAGCTCAAGCGCCTTGTTCAGGCAACTATCGAGGTTGAGCTTTGTGAAGGTCGATGCACCTTCCAACCTCATCCACGAACCGTTCACATCCCAGTTTGCGAAGTACATGCGACAAGGATAGGTGTGCGGCATAGTCCCGACAGGGTCATACTTGGCATGTGTGTTGTGCCCCTCAGGTTGCCGATACTTTAGCTGAGGGCCAAGCGTGAGCAAGCGGTCCTTATTCGTTCGAAGCTAAGAGGCTATTGCCAATAAGAAGACAAGTTTATCTAACTTATTACTCACTAGAAGGGTTGCCGCAGGACCAGGATGATCGTCTTTAGGAAGTTTGACACCATAGCGACGAATCCAGACCTCCAAAATTCGCTCATCTGAATCGACAGGGAAATATATCCAAGAGTATTGATACTGCTTGGTAGTGCCGAAGTCGTAAGGATGCTTCTAACCGACTTTGTGAGGAATAACCTTCATGACGGTATTGTCCCAGACATAAAAGGAGTAACCGAAAGCGTCGGGCTGATTCCAATCGATAGCCCAGATGATCTCTCCATCGAACCACATATTTGAACAAGGAATCGGGGGCTCAGGAAGAGGATCCAAGGTCGTTGGTAGCACTGAACACCGTAAATCATCTGGATACTTTGGGCAGTCATCAACATGCTCGTAAGCTGCTAGCTCCCGAAGCTTGATCCCCTGTTGTTGGTCAGCAGCGATTCCCTTTGTCAATACGATCTTCTTACATCAAATCTTGCTTTTAAATAAAAAGGCATTTCGCTCGGCGTGAACAAGGTCCACCATTTTCCGGGCTGTTTATTGATCACAGGTAGCAATGATCTCAGTAACTCCCAGATAATCATGGGCAACGAAGATGTTCACGTTATACTCAGGATCTGAAAGGATCTGAGACTTATCACCACCAACGGGATGGTAAGAGAGGGATCTGACATAGCGAATCCCTTCATAGTACACATACTGAGCCCAGAGAGAATTGCCATCGATAGCTATGGAGATGCGCCCTGGTTTGGGTCGATCTTTTCTGAGCCAGTGGCCACGAACGACCTGAACCGCTCGCTTTTGAAGACAGTATTGCGCAATGTTGTCGCACACTTCACGTGGCAAACGGTGGCTGATAGTCTGGAAAAGATTCTCTGAAAAGCTCTTCTTCAGCCAGCGCAGACGACGTGCTTTGAATGAAGGAGGCGGATATTGGCCTTCTCGTAAGGGTTCGAGGATAGTTGCATCGTAGATACCAGGATCCAGTCGCTGATCGGACATTAAATCTGGTTGGGCCAGATCAACGCATTCGGCATGAAAGGTGTGATGGGAATAGACAATGGTCCACCAGATTTTAGGCTTTGAGTAGGTAGTCATCCAGGGTTCGCACTTTTCGTTGAATAGGCAGGTAGATATCAGAAGCGAACTACTTCAGTTGTGGGAAAGGGAGCATACAAACGACAACGCTGTCATGAATGCGGAAGTCAAACCTGCAGAGGCCGCACGATGGTGAAAAGCCTCTATTAACCTTGAAATACGCTGTATCCGAGCTGTCGCTGATACCATCGGAGTCGATAACTTCGTGGTATTCAAATTGGAGATCCATTGTGAAGGTGTCTTTGTTGACGTCTGGTGGTCAGTGTACCGAGTGTCAAATAGGTAAGTTGGTTTGCGCGGCGCTGTTTGGAGTGCTGTAGAGAGCGCGGCTCACGTGAAATTTCTCGATATGAGAGAATGAAAATGCAAGAGAAGAAATGAGAGGTCGAAGTTCAAGGTCTGAAAGAGATGGAGGCCCTTCTTTGTGTGGTGGATGATGCGTTTGCTGTGGATGCCGCTTTGTTGACACTAGTGTGCACTGTCGTTCAACTGTCGGGAGTCTGCAGCAGCAAGACCTGGATAGGGAAAAAGAGAAGGCAAACATCCAATCACACAAGGTTATTTCCCATCTTGGACGGAGAGCCAAAGGCCTTTGATCTCGGCTTCCCACGATGCGCATACTCTCAGGAGAGGTTTCCGATACACCCAAAAGTAACCGAATCTGTAGCGACATCATTGAACAGATGATCCAACTTGGGGTTCAACTGAACATTACCCGTTTCAAAAGAGTCTCTCGTAGTCGCGATTATGAAATGTGCTTTGTTCATTCAAGAGACTAAGGTGTAGTTGAAAGAATGATCAGTTATTCAGCAACGGTTTCTAAAGAACGAGGAAAGTGGTATTCAATGCGGAATGGAGTACCTACCTTGTTATTTCTCAGACGAAGGAAGGAAGATTAAGGATGCGAACTTCCCTTGATACAACACCTATCTGTAAAGGAAAGTAAGATTGACCTCCGCCTCTACTCCCATCTCTGTGTGGTTCTGCTAGGCGAAGTGTTGATCCCCCTCATCAATATCTTCCCGTACCATAACAACTCACACATTACTTACATATTTGTTGTCGTTATATTCTATCAACTACCGTGGCGAGGCCACTTGCTGTGGAAGTTCAGGTTCAGCCACTGCCGTATTTCTCATCACGAAGGCAGTATCCGAAATGAGATGATCACGTTTAGGAGAAGGATGTCGAGGTGGACAAACCTGAGGAAGCCATTGCAGTGGTAATTGTAGCTCCCAGCGGCAATCAACTCGCCTTTTAGATAGCTTCAAACCATCAAAAGTATAGAATTATCGTTGTATTGTTCGATTCCCATTGAACAAACCCGTTCTCATTGGTCCAAGCGATGTCAGCATTTCATAGGTTGGACGTGAGTGTTCTTAGGCTGAGGTTCCATGGACCACTCCTTAATTGTTCTTGAACTGTAAGGGATTCTTGTGAGAAACAGTCACCCAATGAGTCTTATCTGAATAACATAGAGTGCATATCTTGTATGGCGAATTGGACACTACTAGGTCAAAAGATCCTCCGACAGCGCTGAAGACTTTGGTCAACAGCTTACACTAGTGATCATCGTGAGATGGACTGAGTTGACTCTCACAACAATAGATTCGCATCATCTATCTATCCTCATCCATCAATACATCTCTATTCTTGCGAATCGCAAGTACACTGACATAACATCTCTGGGATGCGTTCACGACCTGGTGAACCTCTATCCCCATTATCCTCCAAACGCACTCAAGATTCGGTCTCCCTGACACGAATCGACACAGCGAATGTTTTGATCTCTGGGTTAGCGTACTCCAAGTCGTCCTTCCGATAAGCCGTAACTTGGCCGATTTCATCCCACGGCTCCTCTTCCTCAACATGTCGGACAGCACTACCCCAGCTCGAAACTGCCCATTCGAGTCTTCCTCTGAATGGGAACTCAATGTACTCCGTATCCTCGTGCATCAGTGGTTCAGAGAGACATAAAAGGGTGACTCGCACGTTCCATGGGTACCACTTGCCAGGAATCGGCTCTTTGTTCGTACAGCCAAGCCAGAATCTGTTTGAGTAAACCGACAAGGGAGTGCCGAGGCAATCGAGACGCACTTGCCCAACGCATCTCTGACGGCCATTACCATATGTCAATAAAAGCCCGACGACTTGACCAGAGAATTCGTATTTCCATCCTCGGCACGGGGTGATAGTTCTGACGTCGCTCAGACTCGCTGATGTGGTGACAAAATTGTGGGGATCAATAAGCAGGTTGTCAGAGGCCGGGAATGAATATTGTATCTCATGTTGATCCCATGAAGTCACACCTGGAAGATCGCCCTTACTATAGTGCTCAGAAGGTTGCTCGAAAACAAAATAGGTCCACAAAAGATTGGCTCTGCAATAAAACATGCGAGTAGGTCCTTCTGGTGGAAAAATGGCAATTGCTTTGTACGTGAAGCTGTGGCTTCCATCAATGGGAAGACCGCACGAAACATCGAGACCAGGAGTATAGCTACGTCCCTTGGTTGTTCGAACGATAAGTGTCTCGACCTCTTCTCGACCGAAAAATCGATGCCTTCCCTTGCGAAGCCAGAGTTCAGAGACTCGTTCATCGGGGTCTATTGGCATGTGGAACCATAAGTCGTCGGTTGGGCCATACTCATCTCTTGTCTGTGGTTCTGGTTCCCCAAACCTGTGCGAAACGATGCCACGAATCAGGTTTTGATCCACGTAGAAGGAGTACCCGCAGATACCGGGAGAGTTCCAGTCTACAGCACGAACAGACTCGTAGTAAAGGCGAAGATAGAGGTAGGAACGTGATGGTGGGGGAATTTGTGGGAACGAATCAAAGTGTACTGGGAGAACCCCCCAAGATCTTTTGTCGTACGTCAGGTCGGGCTTAGGAGTATGGTAGACTGTCAAGAAGCGCAGCTTGATATGCTATTTCAAATTGTGAGCGAGAACCATAAGGTGATAGGTGGACTTACATCAACTTGCAATGTGACTCGAAACGGAGTCTTTTGGTGACGATACATGACCCAACAAAGCCCAGACTCCACGTTTAGAGGGGGCAGCTCATCGTCCTCTGTGATAATAACCTCGCGTATTCCCAGATGGTCCTCACAATAATAGATGTTTAAACAAGCCTCAGGTCTATTTCTAGCGCCCCTCTTCTTGAATCTGGCCTTGAAGATCAATGTGTCCTGTTGAGTGAGACGATGGATAGATAGAGACTTGATGTAACGCCGCCCTTCCACCTCGACATGTTGGGCCCAAATAGAATTGTTCCTTCCGATGGATAACCGTTTAATATAATCTTGGGACGACTGGGGTCCAGCCAAAGATCTCGGAGAACTTTGCAGGCTCGTTCGCGCATACAGAAGCTCGCAATGTGTTGGCATATCTCCTGTGGGAGACGTCCACCAAGAGCTTGTCCGAGGTCCGTGGCAATCGATTGCTTTATCGAGCGTGTGCGACGCTTATTCCAAGACGCTGGAGGCTGAACAAAAGTGTGGCGCCCTCCGGTAGCCTCAAACAGAACGAATCGCCAGTTTTGGGTCAACGTTTTGGGTTTGAGTAGTGCAACACACGCTGGGTGATATCCGTACTCTATCACAAGACGGCTCTCAAAGAGAGGATCGTATTTGCCGTACCAGATGCGGGGATAGCGTTTACTCTCTGGTTTGTCTGTAAGGGGTCAGTAATGCCTTGTATCATTAAGTCCAGCGGACCGGGCAACACATACAAACAACAAACTCTTCACCGGCATCAAATTCGAATCTGCAGAGGCCGCAGCTTGGGAAACACATCGTGAGTGACCAGACACGATGATCAAGGTCTGCTTCTGAATCAGACTCCGAACCAGAGTCCAAATTTGAATCCAAATCATGCCAAGGACGGAGCGACTAGTGACCGCCTGAGTCAAGATCACTCTCATATTCGCTGGGCGCGACCGATTCTACCTCGCCGGAGGAGGACATGATTGAGAATTCTCGATGACAATCCCTAGACAATTTAAAAGTGATGTGAAGATGAAGGAACATTTGATTGAAAAGAAAAGATGGGAAGAAGAAAACTCTGCAGGTGGAAGTTGAAATGTTGACCCTGATTCACTGCCTTGCTTCCAGGAAGGTGCAGTCACTTGCCGGCTAATTCACTCCTACCACTGTCACTGTCACTGGCACTGCCGCACCAAAACAAACGTCGCCAATTAAAAACCTGACAAAAAGATTGTGTTATATTCAGGTGAATAAGTCATTGCTCTGAACTTGACAAAGGGAGGGAACAAAAATATGCAGGGACATGGTTGAGGTCAACAAATAGCTTGTATCAGAACCATAACCACAAAGCCAGTACACTGAGCATGCGAAGTGACTGCCTTTGTCTGATGAATATGGAAAAGCAGAGCTCTTTGCAAGTCACGGTAAGGATGCACTTCTAATATGGGCACTTTTTATGGAATTCAGATTGTTCTCCTTCGCTAAGGTCGATATGTCCTAGACGAGAAGAAATCCAAGTACTATCTCCCAAGTCTGAAACTGATTCCCAGCCCTATCCGATGACAATACCTTCGGGAAAAATGATCCCATGTAACTACCTAGCATATTCTTGTTCGTAGGTGGCGCACATATCACCGGTGTGAACAGAGAACGTCTTGACCATCTTAGAAGCAGCTGTACCAGATGCAGCCTCGCGTGCTAACACTTATCCATCTCACTTTGCAACTCGCTGTCCTCAAGGTGTCGCACGAGGCTTTTAGTAGGCGTAATATCCCAACTTGACCGCCACTCGAGTTGTCCTCTGAGTGGAATCTCAAGGTATTGCACTTCAGCATTCGGCGTTGGTTTGCAGACACCTAGCCATGTGATATTCCCTGTTGGCGGACAAGGCTCTTCATGATGAGGGTTGATGTTGTCATCGGAGCTTCCAAGCCAAAAACTGTCAGAAGTAACCTTGATGGGGTCCTCCAAGTGATCGAGGCGAATTTGTCCAACGGATCGTTGGCGGCCGTCGGTGTAGGTGAAGAGCAGACCAACGATCGCGTCATCTACGCATTCCCCCCACCCTCGACATGGCGTAATCGTGCGAATGCTTTCAAGTTCGGCGGACGATGAAAGGAATTGGTCATTCCAGATGTATGGACCTGGTCTGGATGATGGCGGTCCAAGGGAGAGTTCGATCTTGCGTTGATCCCATGTTGTCATTTTCTCGAACCCAAGCCAAGACTCGTTGTATCCGTGCTTGTAGTAAAATGTTTGAGTAGGGGTTGAGGATGGCAAATCGGCAAGCGCTTCGTAGCTGAAGAAATTATCATTGAGGGGCAAGCGAGATCGGATGTCAAGGCCAAGGATGAGACTGCGACCATTGTTTGTGATAATCTTTGAGAATTTCAATATGCTTCTGTTCCGCATGGCGCAAAGATTATAGCTTACTATGAGAGACTTTGATCGAGTCCCGGGTCATCATCGTCCGGAAAGACTCCCGTGCGAAGCCAGAGGTCGGAGATTCGTTCGTCAGGATCAACAGGTAAATAGAGCCACATAGAGCTGCTATTACTATATGCATCAATAACACAAGAGGATAGCTTACCCGATCTATTGGGAATAATAGAGCAAATACAACTGCCTTTCAGGCCGATGACATAGCCACAGGTCCCAGGTAGGTTCCACTCAACTGCATGAATTGCTGCCCTGTGACTATTTCCGAAGAGGTCATCTCCTGGAGAGGCCCCGTAGACAAAGTCCCTAGGGAAGATTGCCCAGCGTACTCGCTGGCCACAGGGCCGTCTTTTCTCGTGTCCGGTGACATACAAGTTACGCAGCTTGAGACCCTGTGAAGCAAAAATAAGCGGGTTAGTAGACATCCATCATATCCACGAGAAAGACTGACATGAAATTTCATCTTGATATAAAATGGAAGATGGTAAAAGTCACCAGGAATGGAGACCCATCTGAGTCCGGGTTCATGGATACACCGAATCCCATCATCCGACCTGACAATGACGCTACGTACTCCCAAACTATCTTAGGCGAAGTACATCTTCAAGTACATGTGTGACGGAAACTTGGGCTTGGCGACAAAGAGCTTTGTATCATTCTCGTTTATACGAACATTTGACAGGGACTTGACGTAATTGCGACCCTCGATCTCAATGTGTTGGGCCCAAACGCTTTGGCCTTCGAAGATGGGAAGTGTGACTTCTTCCTTCGGGCCACCAGGATCCCGATGTTGCCAGGCATCCAGGTGGAGTTTTGTCGCATATTCGCTCAAGCAGTACGTTACAAAGTTCTCGCATAATTCGATCGGAAGTCGATTTCTGATGGCATGCCTGAGTTGCAGTGCAAGGGATGGTTTGAGGCGTCGAGTGCGCAGTGCCACAAAAGACGGTGGTGGTTGAGTGAATGAATCTTGGAACCTGGACCGAATAAGGTTCCATGTACAGGATTCCAAGAAGCCGTTGGCAAATATATCATCGCCTACAATTTTGACACAAGCTGCATGTAACCCCTTGTCGTGTGATGCTGAACAGTACCTCTCACCATCTGGGCAGTATTTGTCGCTCCAGGTGAGAGGCCGGGTAGAGTTATGTCGGTCGACTAGAATGAGTGAGTAACAACCATCACGGAGAAAATTGGCAACGTACAACCAATGATGGCTTGGCCTTCTTGGAAGGGGAACTTGCAAAGACCGCATATCTTGAATACGCGCGGTTCAAGATCCGCAGAAGTGTCTGGCTTGGGAACATCTTGTGCTTGGCTCGAATCGGAGGAGTCATCAGAAGAACCATCAGAGAAGTCAACAGGCTGCTCTACCTCCACTGCATCTTGTGAAGCCATGCCATGTTCCGATTCTAATGAATCCATTTTCACTGCGTTCGATCGAAATGCGACATTCGTGCTACAGCAATCGGGATAATGGCGTCAGCTGTAGTCCAAACTAGAGTGTACCTTCGTGACAGGAGCAAATGCATTAGAACAAACACCTCGCCAGAGGAATAGACTCAAGCGCTGATGATCTTCAGCTCCTTCTTTCCTCGTGAAAATTGCTATAATTACCGTGATTGAAGGGAAGAGCTGGATTAAAGACTGAAAAGGCGAGTTCCAGCAGGGTTGTTCGGCGCACTCTAATGGAGGAGGGCGAGTTGTGTGAGGGGAAGAAAACGAAGAAGAGCGAACCCAGAAAGTTTTATCGTTCGGTGTTTTCACAGAGCAGGCGGACAGTGAAGGCGAATTCCCTCTTCCCTCTCATTGTTGATACTGCTGGAACTATTGTTGCCAGTGCTGGGCAGGCGACAATAATACCACTAGAAGATTCCCACGCGAGAACTGACAATAGCCAATTAACAAATGCCGAACAAAGAGAATAACAGGAAGTTACACAAGGGTTATGAGCTATCGATTATAGGTTAGGTGGGAAGATAGTCAACGCCTACCTAGGTACCTACCAAGATGGAGTAATTCTGACTTAGACCAGCATCACCACGATAGAGACAGGTTCCACGAAAGATTACATAACAAGAGTCTTAATTTCACAAAAGAACAGAAAAGCCGGTCGCCGAGAGTTAACATAATGTTAGTACCTACCTTTCTCAAACCAAACAAGCCGCTGGTGAAGTCACATTAAAGCGCCAAACCATCAAAAACGAAAGCATCGCAAACGCTCACAATCGAAACATAGCAACAGCCCGATGCGAAGATCTCCTTTTCTGCATCCGTTGGAATGGAGGGTAATGGTCCAATTTGATATCCACAAGCCTTAAGAGAATGAAGGCAAATTGCTGTTACTATCTAGCTGAGGTGGACATGTCGTGGACCACGTCTTTGCTACTTACAAAAGCTTACAAAACATAACTACCGCCTATCCAGTCAATCCCAATCCCATTGCGTAGTACCTCAAGGAGGCTGGTTTGATTCAAAAACCTCAAGGGTGAAATCTTGGGTTTTAAACATCCACAGAGAACGTTTTGACTACCCTGGGAGCAAGTTCCCCAGACGCAGCCTCACGGGCTAGCACCTCATCCATCTCATCTTGCAGCTCGCTACTCTCGTGATGGTGCACTGAGTGATAGTAGTAGTCCCAGTTCTTGTAGCTTTGCCATTCAAGGGAGCCTGTAAGCGGTACTTCAAAGTACTCCCACTTCCCATCCTGCAAACAATTTATCCTCCCGGGGAAACTCGCCATTTCGAAGCCAAAGCTCGGAGACCCGTTCGTCTGGATCAATAGGTATGTAGAACCAAGCACCTTCATGTTTGTTGTTCACATCCATCAACCGTGATGGTCCTTCCATGTTGTTAGGGATGATTTCACAGATAAAGTTCATGTCTACGAGAACAGAATAACCGCGGCATCCAGGTAAGTTCCAGTCGACTGCACGAATCGGCTCCTTGGTAAATTGAAAGCCAGAGACTGGTGTATCGAGTTGATAAGTCTTCAAGTTACTAGGCAGAACATCCCAGCGCCTCTGTCGGTAGTTGGCCTCTACTTTCTTCGTCTTGGTTATGGTCAAGTCGCGCAGTTTGAGACCCTGAGAGCACAGAACCAGTGAGTACTTGAAGATCGCCGGTATTAAGGAGGGAAGAAAAACTTACATCGGACTTGAGTTTGAACCAGAATGGAAGAGCCTTGCGACGGTTGACAACCCATCTCAAGCCTTCACCTTGAGTTAATGAAGGAGTGTTGTCATCTTGAGTGATGGCAACTTCACGGATACCAAAACAATCTTCGGCGAAGTAGATGTTGACAGGGGTGCCGCGCGGAGCCTCGAAGAGTTTCGTGTCACTCTCGTTTCTACGAGTGGTGGAGAGGGATTTGATGTACTGGAGACCCTCAAACTCAACATGTTGTGCCCAGATGGCATGAGACTTAGTGACTCGGAAGGCGGCATCCCGAGGTCCGAAATGACCTTTCTTTAGCCAAGCATCTTTGATGAGCCTCGTCGCGTATTCCCTCAAGCAGTAACGGCCGATGTTCTCACAGGCCTCGACGGGAAGACGACATCCAATGACAGTCATGAACTCCTGGGCAAACATCTCCTTCAATCGGCGTAGACGGTTTGCTTCAAAAGACGGAAGAGGTTCAGTGTAGCCGTCTACATAACTGGTGTCTCCGTAACGAGTAGCGTTCCAGATGGCGGAATCAAGAGAGCCACCAACAAAGAGATCCTTTGCAACCAGGCCAACACAAGCTGAGTGATAACCTTTCTCCAGGTCCCAAACTCCAGCTGGTTCAATGTACTCACCTTCCCAGGTTTCGGGCAAGTGAGGATTCATGGGGTTGACTGTCGTGAGTTAGTAGGTGGTTGGGACAAGGGCGATTTGACAAGGACACATACAAACAACGACGGAGTCGAATGATCCAAACTTGAAGCGACATAGGCCACATCCGGGCAAAACCTGCGGTTCCTGGTCTTCATCAAATTCGTCAAATTCGTCGTCCCAAAAGCCTGGGTATTCATCTGGCATGAGGTCCAGGTCCGGATCGAAATCCTCATACGGATCGAGGAACAGGAGTTCATCGAAGTCAAGGATATCCATTTTCCTCACTTTCGATTAGTTCGACTAGATAGGTAGAGGCGATCCCGTCAGCTATCTCTCAAGACAAGATGTATGTGAGCGTTGGAAGCTTCCAATCACGGCAGCGAAGGCACAAGGATGAACTGTTGACCAGAGAAGTAGCCTGAGCCTTGACAGCGGTAAAGCTACTTTCTTCTGATGAAATGCTCATGTAATTATAATGACGAAATGCAAATGCTGCGAGTTGGAAGCGCGCTGCTCAGCGTACTCGTTGGGCGATGGAAGTGAGGTGAGGTAAGTTGAGGTTAAACTGGTTGGGAAGGAAGAAGAAAAGAAGAAAAGGCAAGTCCAGGTGAAATTTCAAGTCGGTCCTGCCCTGTGTTCCATTGACTGCGAGTTCCCGTTTGTTGTTGACGCTGGCACCGGCACCGGCACTGGCACTGCTCGTCCTTGACAGTGTCAGTCGCGTGCTGTCCTCCCATAACAAGGAACAGTCAATGAACAATAGACAAACGCCGACGAAGGGTACTAACAAACGCATCAAACGATGCCTGAAACGAATAATTAACTTCAAAATGAGATGAAGATATGGGCGTACAGTACCTCAAGCATGCATGATGAACCAACAAGAGCGAGCAAGGAATAATAGCCAAATGATCTGCACAATTATCAATATCACAGCATTCAACGACCAAATACAGTCGTGAACAACTCAGAGAGACATCATCATTCACAGAGCAATACAGCATGAAACTTTAGTCATCAAAAGATTACAGCCCAGACGATTTCCTCATCAGCAAAGCCATTGCATTGACCTGCGACACCACTACCACGAAGCCCCAAGCACCAAAAAGAAAAAGAAAGCCTCGCAAACGCTCGCAAACGAAATATAGGAACAGCCCGATGCGGGGGTCGAACCCGCAACCTTGAGATCGCGTACTCGTAAGAGTCTCACGCTCTACCGATTGAGCTAACCGGGCGTGGCTCTTATTGGATGAGGTGGCGTGGAGACCAGGGCGCTTGTGAGGGCGGGCCGTGATGATTTTTTTGGTGTTGAGGGGCAGTCAGTCAGTCACATTAAAGTTCAGCAATACGGAAAAGAGAAACAAGCTGAAGAGATGGAATCGATAAAGTCAATTCTATTGTTGGAGAGGGAAGATTTAGTCTTCGCGGCCTGTACATCTTGTAATCTCAACAGCATCCTACACTTGTCAGTAAGAGTCAGTGGTGAAATGGACATACTCACAGGAACACCAGTTGGTTCAAAGCTATGAACCAACTTACTCTCATACACCAAATTCGGATCCCCCTCCTCCTCATTAATCTTCTCCTCCCCCTCCCTCTTCACATACTGTTTCGCAGTTCTATCCGCAAACCCCTCCGCCTCATTCCCCCCCTTCGCAGCCTTCTTCTCCGCAACACTACTCCTAACATACGCCAAATACGGTGGATTCCCAGGCTTGATGACGTTATCAGCCGCAAGGACACTACCAGGTCCTACAAGACCCAATCTCTCGCAGAGCTTAAGATCGCTCGTGTACGCGGGCTTGTAGTGATCGAGAAACATGAGGTCGATTTTGGAGATTGTGCCGTTGGCGTGGAGGCGGGTGAGGCCTGCGTCGCTGGGACCGACGATTACGCGGGCGATGTCGCGGAGGCCGGAGAGGTCGAGAAGGGATGTTATGACGGCTGCGAATTCGGGGTTGCGCTCGAGGGAGAAGTAATGTGTTCCGCCTGCTTTACGGACGGCGTTGGCGAAGAGGAGGGTTGAGTAGCCAACATAGCCCCCAAGTTCAACCTACAACAGTACCAGTCAGTAAGTTCCTCACAAGAGCAAAGAGGTCAATTGGCCTACCATGACTTTGGGTTTGACTTCCACGATGAGATCTGTTACGATCTTGCCCTTGTCCTCACCGACGTTCATGAGATACTTCTTCGTACGTCCAAACTCATCAATGGCTTGAAGAACTCGTTCCGGCGACCCACGCAGCTCATCAATGTCTGACCGACCATAGATATAATGCAGAAGCTCAATCTCACGCCCATCATCGAAGAATGTTTCTTCTTGCTCAACATACGCTTTCTTTTCGTCAAAGGAGGGCATTTTGCCGGTAACTTGCAACAAACAGCTCTTACCACAACAGGTCAATGTTCAATTGAACAGAGTAAATAAGGAGTGGGAACATGAGCTATATGTACCTAGACGAAAATAAACAAAAGAATCGCGTCACGTAGTGTGCCCGTCATTCATTCCCCTCACCAGCTGCAGATTGACTACAAGATGCATACAAGATGCTCACCGGTGCCTCCACTCGGGACCCCGATTGAGGGTCCTGGCGGGGGAGAAGACCGTCCGGACACGGTCTTCGGGTGGGGGCTCCGGACATTCCCATGACGCGCACATGCAATTCTCGTCATCATTCGCACAATTTATTACCGGGAACTAATTAACGCGAGATAGAGTTCTCTAGTTAATCTGATTGTTTATTTTTTTCGTCCTGAGAGAGTGCTGCTGCAGTTAGGCGTCAGTACCTAATGTGAGTCTGGACCTCCTCTCATCCGTTTAGAAATCGTGCCTCGACCGCCACCTCGCACAGCATGCATGTCTCACAAGGCACATTTACTCGTCCAACAGATCAACTCCGTAATAAACTTGTATTACCTTTGTCCCCGATCCTTCTCGCAATTACTATCAACCCTGCCTACCCCCAGCCTAAGCATCATCTCGATATCAGAAAACAATTTCTCCTTTCCCTTGCGAAAACAACCCTTGTAGAACCGTTTCCTTATAACCTGTCCCAAACCGAAAGCCTTTCCCCAAACCAGTACAAATGAGAGACATGAAAGATAATTGACCTTAACCTTGATCCACCTTGAACCCCTTGAGATGCCCTTTTTGTCTTCTCTTTTTTTTTTAATCGTTTTATGGTGTTTTTGCCGTATATAAACACATTCCTTTTCGCTCGCCGATTCGTGAGCATAAACAAGCCCTTGTAGGTTCCCTTCCAATCCATTGCCATGGTATGCACGCCGACAACTCAAATGCCTCCATCGTGAAAGGTACTCCGAACGCGCCACGCAGTTGATGCTAACACATGCCGTAGTCGATATCGCAGGCTGATCGGTCGTCGTAAACAGAGTGAACGCCGTAAGAACCGCCCTGTTGGGTATATAGTTGCCGCTCCCACGATGAGCCAGACCGACAATTCGTCAAGGCCAGAGACTCCGAAACATCTCAATCCCGCGACTGAGACTGCATCCATCCTGTCCGTTTCTTCATACCCGACACCGGATTTCCTGCCCTCAAAGTATAAACGAGACGATATAGCGACGCCCCAGTAATGTTCGAATGCAACTCCCAGTTCACCAATTCGTAACCTCCAGCCGGAAAAATCAGAAAAACAATGTCAACTCCCTAGTCGATGCCGTCCCTTCAACACCTGTGGCCTTGATTGTATCACTCGGCTCTCGCCAGATCCGAGTACACCTGAATGTTCGCACCGTCTTCAACTCGAAACGTGAGTTGCCAAAGACCAGCCTTCGCCAAAGATACCGACCACAATGCACGTTTTACCTCTGCGCCGTCCCAAATGCAACTTCAAATCCTGCGCCTCGTTGCTACTCCTAATCCTTGGTGAGCGGACTTTTCTAACCCCAGACACTAGCAGGAGCACCGAGACCGGACGACTGACCCCAAACACCATTGCCACGTCCCCAGCCACCGGGGGAGGCAAGAGGAGTAGTAGATCGCTTCGATGAAGCTGAAGTTGTGGGTGTACCAGAAGGTCGAGTTCCGATGGGAGCTACTGAGGCACCGGCCTGGTTGGGCTTGGAACCAGGAGTGAGATCCCGAGAGGGGGAGCCTCCCGTTGGGCTGGATGTACTTGTACGGCTCTGGTTACCCACAGCATTATCGAAGACCTTGTTTGTGGGTCCAGCAGCCTGTGGGCTGACTGTGCTGTGAGGTCGCGAGTTGGGCTCGGTAGGAGGACCGTGGGCATCACCAGCAGAGACGGGAGTGCCCGCCTCGCCAGTAGGAGGAGCACGGCCTACGCTGTCATAGGTAAGAGGGGAGTGGCCACGGATGCTTGAAGGTCCGCTAGGGGCAGGGGCACCTGTGCGGACATTACCAGTCTCGTCCACGTATCCTGCCTTGTCCGCAAAAGGACCCTCACCATAAAGGGCACTTCGTTGACGGGCAATCAAATCTCGCGTCTCCTCCTCGGACATGTGCTTGTTGGGCGGCAGAGGCACCTCGGAAAGGACGGCTACGTAGAAAAGCTGTTAGCCCATGCTCAACAAACTCGACGATATTACATAGATGTTGCTCAAAATTGGGAGGGAAGAAACACGAGCGGCGTCTGGGCCAACGACATTTTCGGTCGCCCATGACCACATTATTTTTCTCTATATGCCATCTTGTTTCTTTGTCATAGTTGAATGTGCTACACAGTAGAGGGAGGCCTACTTCGCTGATATTGCTGCTCTGTATGCAGGTTTCGAAGCTCTCGCTCCCGCTGAGCTGCCATCCGTCTCTTAGCCTGCATGACCTGCTCTGCCTCGTTGGAGCCTCGTGAAGGTTGATGACGCTGGTTTGCGTAGAAGTTTTGCAGATTGGGTCCCTGACCACGGGCGTCATCAAAGTTGTTTACCGAGTGCGGGCGGGGGCCGGGGGTGTGATGAGAACCACGGGAGTCTGCATGAGCTTGTCAGTATGTTTGTTGGTACACTCAACCAGACCAGTTCATCCGTTCATGTCGGAACCTTTGGCAGGCTTAGTAGCGCAGGATAGAAAACTCACGGCGACCACCCATTCCATAGCCCTTGCCAGACTTTTGCAAGTTCTCGTAAGCTCGATCGACCTCTGGGATTGGGTCAGTTTTGTTTCATTCGTAGAGTCGAGTCTTGTTCAGATTTCGAATATGCCGGCAAAGTCGTACCATCAGTACAGACTTGAAGCACAATCGAACTCGACAAAACCTCTGGGCGTGCTTCATCACATACCATCGAATTGATACGAGAAGGCGTAGTCATCCTGGGGCTGAGGGCCGCTGGCGCCTATACAAATCAATGCGTTAATTACAATTCTGTATTGGTCGATCGTGAATCTGGCGTACCTGCGCGGACCGGAGTAGTCGAACCCTGGTGCTCCCAGTTGTTCTGCTGGGTGCTGGGGGTAGAAGACGACCACTGGGCCTGAGGGTTATCGTAGTAGGACATGTTGCAATGTTCTCGGGGTTGGGTGGGTGGGAAAAGCCGGGACGTAGACGATTCGGCTTGGGGTCTTTCAAATCTCGGACAATGAAGATCTATTGGTAGAATGTCTGGTCAGTTTGGTGCTGTTGCGGGATGTTGACGACAGAATGCGACGGCGATGTGCAGCGCAATGCGAGAACGGTGCCAGAAACAAGGGCAATACGAAAGGTGATTGAGGAAATTTGCCGCTGTGGCCGACGTCAAGATGCGCACCATCGGCCAGCTAAGACATGGATCCATCAAAAAGCACCACCTAACGCTCCGGGGCCCCTCGTCGCAACACGTTGACAAATCGACCGTAATCCTGTGCGTCGAGGTCTCGACTCACCCAAGAGAGATAAGAATATGATTAAGCTTCGTCGATGACCTTTTCCGCTTCGTTGGGAAAGTGAGCGCAAGGTTTACGTTTACTCGCCACGGGCCGTATTTTCGGGAATAAACCACGCGAGGGTCTCGGAGGGACGGAGAAAAAGTGCGAAGAATTTAAAAAATCGCAAGAAGTCGGTGACGAGACGAGAGACGAGTTTAACACGACGGACCAGAAGAACGCTGTCGAGACCAAAGCCGCTGCAAGGCAGACGGGAAAATCGAGGCGAAGGGAGAAATAGGAAGAGGTACCGTAAAGGTAAGAAGGAGAAAGGAAAGGGACAAAGGTGGTGGTGGTTAAGATGATGAACGACTCGTCGACTTGGACAGGGCGTGACGGGATAGGTTGGGTTAGAATTGAATGGGGGGAGAAAAAAACCAGGGCCGAGCGAGCGGGAAAGGAGAAGGAGCAAGCCTAGCCAGGCTTCTGTTGTCCATCAATCAATCAAATCAGGAAGTAGCGTCGTGCCGTGGGGAGTGGACAGTGGAAACTCACTGCACAGGCAGGACAGGGCACTTCCCAGTGGGCACAGGCCAGAGAGTGACTTTTGGGGGCTCGTAGTTGGCAGGTGCCAGTGCTGTTGAGGCCTGCGGGTAAATTGAGTACTTGAACCAAAGTATCGGCTGTTTTACGGGATGCGAATCATGGCGGCCCATTGTATGACAGCCTGGCCAGGCTAAAGGCGGAGTACATGAACTGCTTGTACCTCGTTTGGCAGAACAGGCATTCTACAGTGCAGTACCTGCCACTACAAGAAAATACTCGATCCATGAGATTTTTGCGATGTCGGGGCATAAACGAGACATGCATTCTGTGACCGGATCGATTATTCCGATCAAAAGCAAAGCTGAGCTCTCTTCCCTCTCCTCTATTTTGGTGATTCCCCTACCATTGCACTTCTTTGACTGGTAATAAAGCAACTACAGCACAGTACTGGCCTTCAACATCCCCTGGCGTTGAGTTGGTCCCGGCGCTGGTCGCCCGTTGTCCGTTGAACGCCCAGGCGCCGGGCCCAATCCTCTTTTAATACGATAACGGGGCTAATAACGGAGTGTGAAATGACGACGTGTGGGGGGTGCCATTTCTCGTTTCTTGGCCCTTTTGCCAGCAACGCAACTCCACGCTCCACGATGCCAGCAGATGATGTCCACGACGGGTGGGTTGCCAGTGCAGCTGAATAAAAAGAAACACTGTGCGAATATACTGATTCTCGAAACATGAGGTTATCATCAACTTCAAACCGAGTATCGACCTCAGCCAATGCCTCGTTCATGATAGGCGTCTACCGGAATCTGTAACAACTCAATTGCACTATGGCCCTAGCGGAAAATCACTGGACCCCGAGATAACGACACTGATCCAGCACCCTTCCCCGAGCAGGTTTATCCCGGCTTTCTCACTAAACCTCGGCCGAAGCTCATCGCGCCATCCGTGGGCTTCCAGTGCTTCAGTGCTTCTCGATCTTCTGGGATGCCCAGGGTCTTGCCTGCTCCATGCGCGTATCAAAAGCACACAGACATAGCAAACCTCTCTCGTGAAGCACGGTTCAGGTACAACAGCAAACTTGCATGGGAGATGAACCAAGACGGGTCGCTTAGGGATGCACCTCATCCTGTAAACTTGGCGTTCAAGGTATAACAGTGGATTATACTGACAAAGGACGCAGATAAGTTTTGCATCGGCAATAAGCAGTACAAATATATATAAACATGAATCGCATTAACGCAATATCAACAATGGATGTTGCACCGCAACAGCTTGCCAAAGCCCACTTACAATATCCTCTGCAATCAAAGCGCGTGTTTCCACATCTTGGCACGTTCTCCTTCCCCTTTCTTCAAAGTCAACATCAATCGGAGGTATTGTCTTTTACATCTCCAAACGAGCAGGCCATCATCTTGATATTGTGGATACGCAAATTACCTTTATTTGAGCGTACCCCTTTTCCCGGGATTGCGGTCTTGACTTGACCTGTGCTGGGGGTTTTAGCGGGGTGCTTTTAGACGCCGATTCATTCTATGGATTCGAGCTGTGGATTACTGCCAGCCAAAGTCACCTGAATCACACCTCCAAGTCTTGACATCTGGAACTCGCAACAGCAATGTTTGAGGGACAGATTGTTTGGGTTACAAAGGTGCGGTTCATGAGTTGCAGTCGTACCTGCGAGTGTACCCGATATGACATGGTTGTCGGCAACTTGACGTCGGCTGAACATTAAATAGCATGCATGGAGCTTGACCTACCAACAAACGGAGACAGTTGCAGAAAGATATCACGCATATCTCTTTACGACGGACCGCAATACCTGTGACAAGAAACATGGCACTGCAGCATGTTTCAATTGCGTATGAATATCTCGCAGTCGGTTCAGCTTACACACGAAACATAAACAAAACTGGCCAGAACATCAAACTCTCAAGCACTGTGTCGCAACTTCGAATGAAGGATTACTTTCAAATGAATTGCGGCGTTCGGGCCGTTGTCGATTCTCGCGGTTGGAAAGCTGTCAGCCAAAGACGGACCTCCACTCAGAATGCCCTCCACCACCCGGTCACGGCGCATGTCAACATGGTTCGATTCTGATGATACCCTGCCGGTCGTTGGGCGTTGAACCTCTGACGCTCTTATTCCGCCTGGAAAATGGACCATGGAATTGTCCCTCTGTCTTCCTTCATGCCATCATCACCGTGATACCACGAGATCGGCGCCCGTAGACATCCGGCACACCAGGCGGCACTTGGAACCCGGGATTGGGCCCGAAATGTTCGGGATGGTCCCCAAAGATTCCATGACGATGGTTAGGCTCTGTTATCTGAGACCTGGAGTGAGACATCCCCTGAGATGAGATCTCGAGCCGACTATCTTAATTTTGGCTTGTGATCGGACTCCCTGCCGTCGGCCCTGATGCTTATGCTTTAGCGAAGGTGACGGGAAGACGCTTCATCAAGCATGACATTTTTGCGATACGTCTGTTCTTCATTCAGCTTCTGACAATATTCCAGTTAGCATTCTGGGCAACAGGGATCTAAATGGATAGCCCCAGATGGGTGGACAGACTTGGCCAAAAGGGTCCACCACCAAGGGAAGTCCACCTGTCATCGCAGGCAGGTCGTCACTGTCTTCCAGAACATGCTCAGATTGACTGGTTCGTCGCTTGATAAGCCTTCCGGTTATGCAGCAGCAGGCAACGGCTGTTACATTCTGACGCACAACGCATGTAAGGTCGGTCCAACTTGAGGTCTGCCTTGTGACGACACCGGGCGACGTTATGTAACCCACAGAGGTCCTCTGTATGGCAACACCAATTCCATTTCCATCTCTACGCCACACATCCAGTCAGCCGAGTCACTTTTAGCCAGCCAATATGCGAAAACTATATGGGTCTGCCTGCCCGACTTTGGCAACTGATTCTCAAACCTTTGTCATCTTCGGATAAGCGTCCCAAAAGGTGAGCTTCCCCAGACTACTGCCCCGCGGTTATTGGTTGATTTGACCGCATGTCGGACTCGTCAGCACCCATCATGCATTCTCGCCGCCCGACGTTTCTGCGTATTTGCAACTACATTTACCATTTCACGTTTTGACACCTTTGGGGATGTTGCGAAGCAGATTCCCAGAAGATAAAAAACTGTCATCATTTATTTGATCGCGATTCGTTTGTCAACAAGTGTTATCCCTGAGAGAGGATACATTCTTCTTCAAAAGTTACCGCGCCTCATGTATGTATGCACCGTACTTGCTGTCATTAACCAGCAGCCATTATGTTCAAGAAGCCTGGAGTCTTTGTCATCCGGTAAGAGAGGTGAGTCGCGAGATTTTGTTCTGATGAGTCCAAGCATCATTCAGGTAGATCTCATGCTGTAGATTCTGTATCCAACCTTGCCTTGTCGATGCCAATATACTTCTCAGATATATAGATATGTCAAGTGGAGACAAGATTGGCCTACCATCTAGTTTTCGATCGCTTCATTAGTTGAAGTACGCAGCATCTACTATAGCAGGCTTGACACTGTTGAGGGTTCTGTTTCTCTACGTAAAGTTTTCCGCTATAGTATTTTGTTCTGATGTTTTGGTCTAATATATCTCGTCGGTTTTGATATCTTTATTATTTAAAACATGAAACTCTGAGATCCCATAGCCCGGCCGCAGTCGTGGTAGTTAGATGTTCATGTGAAGCCATTCTTATAAGATGCACCATAGTTTACAAGCCAGTAATTCTGGAAGATGATAAACGAGTCTCTGGTTCCTGAGAGATTCTGGATACCTAGCTTAACTGACCAGCAGATATATCAAAAGCCTGAACACTCCAGATGAAATCGTTTCTCGTCCAAAGCCTAGTCAACCTTGAGGTCAGACGTCATGGTCTTCTCATGCCATTGCTTCTTTCTTGGATATTCATAGTACACTATCAGTGACTATCGACTTTTCCCTAAGCTGTATGTTAGAAGTGTGACACCTTTCATGTTGATTAGGTCTGAAAAGTATCAACTGGAAAGGCCTCGCGAATTGCATATGGCACAAACTACTTTCCTTGCTAAGCCAAGCTCTGACATAAACAGAGGTTTATCGACGTTTAATGGTCTATCACTTCATAACCTTTGTGCTGTCAGCACATATATCATAGTTATATATATGGGCTTGAACAGCGAGGGAGTCAAGGATTCAAATTTACAAAACATCGTATATATATAATAAAACAATCTCACATTTCCAAACCAGTATCCAAAACCCAGCACCCAACTCTCAGGACTTCCCAGCCTCTACCCCAGATAAACTCCCTCAAAAGGCATGACCCATAGCCATACTCATGAAATCCATCATCAGCAAAGAAATCAACTCCTGCAACGGCCCATGCAAAACGTTCAGAGTGCATCCGTCCCCCTCAGCATGTTGAATAAGCTTACTCAACACCATAAAAGAGCTGTCACAAATCGGACACGTAAATCCTCTTCCTAGCTTGACACAGGGCGCTCCTCGCTGACATAATCGCTGCCCCAGGACAAAGATATCCATATCAGTTATGCCAGGGATACATTGGCCGTTTTCGACGTGCTTCATCATCGTGGATGCTTTTTCGAACTTTCTTTCACAGGTGATGCAGTCAATCTTTTTATCGAGGTTGGGATTCCGAGCTGTTTTTTCTTTCTCTTTGTTTTCGTGTGCTCTAGTGCCGACGGCGAATTCAAGCCAGTGGTCAAAATCTCTGACGACAGTATCAACGACCTTGGATTTAGACTGATGTTTCTAAAAAGAAAAAGCCATGTCAATACGGTGATATCTGCGCACTCATAGATTACTTACCTCGAGGGCAGACTCGGTTTTGAAGTACATCTCGCACGTAATGCAACGATTATGAGCTTCCACCTCATGATTAATGCGTTTCGTACCAGTTTCGAAAGACTGTCCACAGTTCTTGTAGTTGCAATCTCTAAGAAAATACTTTGCCTCAAAGAAGAAGGGGAAATCCTTGGCATCAGGATATGATTTGCAGACGGTGCGTTTGGGGCCATAGGACTCGTCCTTTGCGATTTTGGCTTGAACATCAATGATAGCTGGGCTGCTGATACCATGGGCATACCATTGATGTGCTACTAATAACATCCGCGGGAAAGACACGTTGCAGTGTGTGCAGAGTGTTGGAGGACCTCTTTCATTCCCCTCATCACTGTCGTAATCATCATCATCCTCATCATCTTGATAACCAGGATGGTCAAAGTCCGAGTCGTCGGAGTCGTATATATCGCCAGGTTGAATACCAGCCGGGAATTCGTATTGGTGTCTTCCAAATCCTCCGTGACCCGGGTATGAAAATGGATCATCCGAGTCCTCCTCATAATCTTCGTCGTCGTAATCATCATCATCATCATCGCCAAATGGTGGGACTGCCATTCGCAGTAATTGTCTCATTATCTCGTCCTCTGAGTATCTTGTTCTGTGCATCTCGGGATGGCTGTCTCGCTGATGCTGACGAAGTGAAGACGCAAGACGGAAGGTCTTGTCACAAGGCCTGCATCGAAAGGTTGGATTCTCAAGCACACCTTGCTTTGAGGTGGTTTCGGTTTCGACGATGCCATGTTTGTTTCGTTTATGATCCGTAAGTCCTTTAGCGTGGCGGAATGTCTTTTGACAAGTCTGACAATAGGGCTTCTCATCATCCTCGTCGACATCTCCTGCTTTCTTCACTGCAGCAGGGACGGTTGCGTTTTCTCCTTGACCTGAACTCTCTGCAACAGTGTCGTCTGCCATTGCATGCTTGATGAGTCTATGCTGCACAAGAGCCGATTTGAAACGAAAGCTCTTATCGCAAACCGAGCATTGATGCATGTTTGAGGGTTTAGCCTCTTGCGTTGCAGTCTCCTCGGTAGGCTCTTGCTCCACAGTCCCCTGATCTGATTCATCTTGCCCGTCGAAAATGTCCATACCAGAGGCAGTCAGCATTAGATTCGCAATGTTGTTGTGGGCCTCATCAAAGCATTTCTCGTGCTGATGCTTTAAAAGCACATCCTCAGAAGGAAAGCCCATATTGCACCATATGCATGTGTATTTCTGGGACGCAGCAGTATGTGCCTCTTTCTGCTTCGCATGCACCGGACGCTTGCCTTTCTTGTCGGAAGCATGCTTGCTCTTTAGATGTCTTCGAAGTGAGTTCCGACTAGTGAAAGACTTGTCGCAAACATCACAGCTGATTGTCTTGGTTTCTACGGCGTCTGGAGCCTTGTCCTCCTCCTTGGGGGGAGTGTCGGTATCCGTTTTCACAACTCGATGCTTGGTTCTCTTATGCTGGTTCAGCGCACCTCGATGATTGAAAGACCTGTTGCAAATTGAACAAATGACCTTGCTTTCCTGGTCTTTATCATCCTGTTTCGCATCTATTTGTTTGGCGGAAGCTGATGCGTTGTTTGCAACGGATATTTCAGGCTGAGCCTCCGCGCCTTGGCTTTGTGTGACAGAAGTATCCAGGACCTCAGGTTTAGCAGGACCATGCTTGCTCCGCTGATGCTGTCTCAATGAAGATTGAGACAGAAAAGACTGTTTGCAAAGCGCGCAATCGAACATGCTGGCCGCTTGACCGTCTTGTTCTGTCTCAGGCGCGTCTGCTCCAGCTTTCTTGACGGGATGTTTACTCTGCCGATGCCGCCTGAGTGAGCCTTTGTGGGGAAACGACTCGTTGCAGATATAGCAATCGACCGGTTTCGCTTCAGGCTTTGCAGATGAAGCCTCTGCAGAATTATCGTCAGCCATCGTGGATATTCACAACAGGAGAATAATTGAAGGAAAAGGGACGCGTGCGTGTTGCGGAATTGGAAAACAATACGGTGGACGCCATGAAATGGGGTTGCAGAAGCAAATAAATGGAAACGGATCAAGAATAAAGCGTCCAAGTTGATTGGTCAACCGGCGCCATGACCGGATTCAAGGTCTACGTTGCAACTGAGCGCCCCCGGCCACTGTGACATCGAATGAAATTCCGCAAAGCGAAGCAACAAGAAATAACTGTAAACTGCCAATGAGAAACATACAGATACTACTGTAATCCTAGTAATGTTTTATCCTCAAGTTATCTCTGGTGACGTTGCTTCTCTGGCATATACAACGCACGAGGTCCAAGACCTGTTCTTAAGCGGCAGACCATGATTCAGCGAAACAAATACTTATTAGATTATACGAAAGAAAAAAGAAAGTTGCCTCGTATTTCAACTACCGTGGCATCCTTATCCAATCGAATTCAAAAGACCCAACGCCAGTTTAAAAGAGTTCAGCCTCCACCATACGCCACCTCATCTCACATATGAAACCCTTCAACGGACCCCGGGTGACAGACACACTGCACGTGTTGCCCTCCGCATGATGAATCAAATCACTCAAATAGTGAGAAGTGTACTTACAATAGGGGCACTGGAACTTGCCATCAGAGTTGTAGCATCTCGATACAACGTTTATATCACTCTTGATAGCCGAGATGATCGAACTAGTATCAAGGTAAGAGTGGCATTTGCCCATTTCCACGTGCTCAATCATCTGGGATGAGGTTTTGAACTTCTTCCAGCAAGTGATGCAGTGGACCTTGTTCTTGTTGGAGGACCACGAGTTCATCTCCATGAGGTTGTCGTACATGTCATCCTCATCATAATTGTCGAAATTGTCGAACTCGGAGTACGTTAGTGATACATCAGAGACATTACTCTCGTCGAATAATGGCCACCACGTCGAGGAATGCTCTTTCTCCCAATGCCTCACAAGTGGATACTGAGAACGAAAGGACTCGTTGCACGGTGTGCATCTGAATCTTGACCATAGCGTCTTGACGGGAACATCGGCGTCTTTGGAGCCCTCCTTTTCGAGAAACTCATGGGGGTTTGTGATAGTAAGCCCATGCGCGGCGTACATATGCTCCAGGAACGAATCGACGACGCGAAATGACCTGCCGCAGTTTTTGCATCTAAACACCGAAGTGCCCGTGCTTTCGGTCTTTCTCTCCGAAGTTGGCTTTTCAACCGGCTTCTCAACGGGCGTCTTCTTCCGTTTTGCCCGAGGGCCGTGAGAGAACCTTTCTACATGGTCAAAATACATGGCAGGGCGGTAAAAGACTTCCTCACAGTCACCGCACTTAAATTGTGGTGGAAGACGTCCTGCAATCGACTCCTCGATAGACTTCTTCCTCCTTGCTGCCCAAAGGTTATGGCCGAACTCTTCTACATGCTGATGAAGCATATCAAAATAGTAAAAGGCCTCGTTGCATAGCTCGCACTTAAGTGGTGGAGGAGGAGGTCCAGTGGCCTTTTCATTCTCTTTGTTCGGATCCTTGTTCTCGGGGTCCGCAACCTCCTGCTTGGTATCCTGTTTCTTTGCAGAGTCGTTGGTGATATCTTCAACTGGACTTTCTGCAGGCCCCGTCGTTTCCGTGGGGTGCTTTGCGTCCTGGTGTTGTACAAGTCCAGCTTTAAAACCAAAGACTCTGTTGCAAGGCATGCATTTGTGAACTTTGCGTGCAGTGGGGTTCTCACCCTTCTTCTTCGTGTTCTCTTGTGTAGGATGGTCGGGTCCATTTTGAATTGAATTTTCTACAAGAGACCCAGTTGCCTTTCCATAAATATGCTTTTCCCCGTGATGATCTTGAAGTGCAAACTGATGAGCGAAAAGTCTGTTGCAAAGGCTGCACTTTATATTTCTTGGCTTCGGGGCTTCTCGATTGTTATCCTCCTGCTTCTCAAGACCATGCTTGTCTGTCTTGTGTTGGTTGAGTGAAGATTGTTGATTGAAGGTCTTGATGCAGAGAGTACATTTCAGAACGGTCGTCTCAGAATCTCCATCTTTGTTTTCCTGCTTCAGATCCTCTTGTTTGACGGGGGCTGCACTGTCTACAGCCGGGGTTTATAGCTAAGCCAAGACAGCAAAGGCGTGTTTTCTCCCGTGATGCTGTCTCAGAGAAGACTCCGCTCTGAATGACTGGTTGCAGAGCGCGCATTAGAATGCGTATACTACCTGATCGGCGTGTTTTGATTCAGTGCCGTCTGTATTTATGATGGGAATCTCGGGATGTTTACTCTGACGATGTTGCCTGAGGGATGACTTATGGGGAAAGGACTTATTGCAGATATTGCAAGTAGCCAATTTTACTTCAGGTTGATTGAGATTATTATCCAACATGACATAAGATTTTGATGTATTAGATCTGTTTTGGTGTTTAGAAAGAAAAACTGAGATGGTTATGGAGGTCAGATTGGAAGATTTTATGAAAGGAGGTTTCAAAAGCAAATAATGGAATCGGATGAAATTAAAAGAGCACGAATTGATTGGCCAATCGGCATTACTACCAACATCCAAAACTCTATTACTCTCACGACTTATATCCGATTGTTTCGTATAGAATCTTGGCGAATCGTATTGAAACTTGACAGCATAAAATCACTGACAGGTGCAAAATTCTTGGCAGCAGTTTCTGTAAACATGGCTTCACAATCGCTTCGTCTCCCTATGTTAAGGTTCTAATCTGCCACTGCCAAACTCGAAGGCGTTGGATGCTGGGCATTGTTTACTTTTACTTAAGTACCTAACAACTTACATCACAATGCGACCGGCGGAGGAGTCTGAATACAATTCCAAACGCATTCTATAGTCTATCCTTATTCAAACACTTGCACCAAAACTCCTCTCAAACCAATTTCTGACCCTATTTCGTGTTCTTTGTCGCATCTTGGTCTCTTGAATTTCGTCTCCCTCGCTTGAAATTTCGGTATTAATGTCATCCACTCCTGGGTGGCTGAGGCCACAGCAGCTTGGGTGACTAGCTGCCGCTCCAGGAAGCCCCAAGAGTCTTGCTTCCAGATAACCTACTTTGGCCTCCTGAATTTCATCAGCGGCAGCAACTTCAGGTTTACCTCTCTTAGTTCTCTTCCAGTAGAACTCTTCCTCGGGATTCAGAGGTTGGACCCCATGATATTCTGGCACTGCGTCGAGGAAGCCACATTCTGGACGTCCACGAGCCCCAATGTGTATTTGGGTGTTTGATAATACAGCCTCGTGCCGAGCTATCTCGCTGGAGCTGGGATCAACGCACTCGTTACCACAACAATTAAAAACTAATCCTGGGTCTCGAGCCTTTCTTCCCATGATGAACAGTCGGCCAAGTCCTGCCCCAGGAATAGGACCACTGGGACAACACCAGGCATGTTTCATCACGGCCTCATGCGTTGTATCCTGAGTTCCTTTTCGAGACATCTCTGCAGCTTGTCCTTCAGAGACATAGCTCGGGAAACGTTTCTTGAGTTTGTCCTCATCAAAGGTCAGTCCCATGTGTGACTGAAGTTGCTGGACCATCCATGCAAGAGGTGCATGCACGAGACCTTCTTGTTCTCCGAGTTTTCCCATGTTACCATGGTCACCCAAGAAGAATACCTGGTGGACATTGTGTCCGCACATATAAGTCGGACTATAAGAGCTTCTCGTCTCATGCAGGGCTAAAGCGTGAAAAGCATATTTCACATCTGGTTCAAGTATTAGCTCGTCTCCGAGGCATACAACTAACCGCCTGGGGACTTACTGTTTGGAACATGGTCGATAATCTTGGTTTTATACTTGCTTCGATGGAGATAGGACAGTGGCTTCGCGATACCAAAGAGCGGGATGCCCAACGAGCCTACTGTATCAAAACAGCACAAGGCATCGATCTGAATATCATCCCAAACTGCATAATGTTAGAACAATGAGCCCTGAAGCCGGAGAATCAAGACCAACATCTATAATTGCGACGTAGATCGTCCTTATTGGCCTTGGTCAGATATGGGTCTTTTTTGCATGCGTCATACAAGCGCTTGAAGAACTCTGTGTTGCCGTCACGAACGAGGCCGAGACATTTGATGATCATTGCCAGGTAACGAGCAGCCCATGCGCCTAAGGGCCATTGTCCGTCTTTATCTGAACCCGAATAAAACAGTAATTCCCGACTTACCTCGTGAGTAGCCACAAAAGACGATCCTATCGCCATTGTTATAGTCATCGGCAATATTTCCTGGTTATTGTCAGTCTTTCTCACATTCCAATAACTGGCGTTCTTACTATAGGCAGTTATGACGTTACGTCGCGTGCCCCAACCACCAAGACCTGCAACAAATGAGCCGGGGTTTCAAGGAAGAAGGGAGGTGGATGACTAGTGAAACAAACCTCCAAGAATCTTGTCTGTCAGACCACCTGTACCTACTCCATTGACGCGGATTTTCCGAACTCCCTCGCCCTTGGAGATGAGATCTGGTAGGCTGGATACCACGGTCTCTTTTGAGCTTTTGACACTACCATGCCACGTGCCTGTATAAGTTAGTCATAAAGATAGTTTTGATCGTTGAAAGCGTTTCCATACCATCAAATTCAACGAAGAGAAGCTTCGGTATGCTTTGTTTCTCATTTTGTTGCCGGGGTTGTTTTGGCTGTCGAGCAAGATGGGAGAGAAATGCCATTGTGACTGGATGAGCCTTGCTGTACAAAAAGCAGGCTAGATGTGCTATAGCATTCGAGACCTGTGACTGAAAGCTTATGTTCACCCAAGACTAACTCAAAACAGAAAAACAAAAATCTCAAGATATGGCAACAAGAGATCAGAAATCTCTTGGTCAGGATGAGAGTAGTATATGATAAGTAAAGGAGGATTAAAGCCAGTGACATGTAAGGGATTGGAAATTCTATCTGAAGATAAGATACAAGGCACAGGCAGGCACGAACGGTTTAAATAATTCTTGCATCTGGTTTATCAAGCTGTGAGAAACGGCGGCGCTTTCAGTCACTTTTTCAGTTGATCCCATGATCCCGGGCGGCAGTCACAAGGAATCTCCCTCTCCCTCGCTAAGACTCACTAGAGAGTCAATGAAACTACAGAACTGTTGAGTTGCACTTCTGTCTGTCCTATCAGCCACTATGACATAGGTGGTAGAAGTTGGTTGGGGGCTGTTGCGCACAATGGCTTTATTTCATGTTCCTGAGCCTGGGGGCCGTTTGGGGGCTGCACAGCCCAGTACAAATTTCCTACGACTGTCAGCTGTCTTTCTTCCACTGCAAACTGTACGCTTTCACCTCCCTCCAGCCAAAAAGTGCAAACGCCATGTTCGATGGCGTGTCTTGGCAACAGTTTACTGATGACACCGGCTCGTATCCGTTTAATACGGATCAGCAAAGAAGCACTCATCCCTATATTATTGGAGAGATTTCAAAGCTATGTACGATGTTTCGGAGATTTTAGTACATGATGAACTGCCTAGTCAGGAACGTATTTACGCATAACAATGAGTCTATCCCGGTCCCCTGTACGATTACCAATGTTCCCTCGGGTCCGCTGGCTTCCGTTGGCAAAATAGCCTCCAAGTTACGCTCGGTGAATAAGCTTTCAGCCACAGGTCTCGATGCAGACGGATGAACTGCATTGGGGAGACCTTTCCAGCTGTACTGTCATCTCTTGCCACCAAAATGAACCAAAAACTCTCTCAATGGTCTCCTCCGGTATAACCTTGGGGTGCGAAAGCAGCTCCATATTAGTGTAAAGAGTGAAGGTCTCAAATGGCCTGAACGTTTAAGAGACACTACGTCGAATTGGTTGAAGACATGGCTGAGATCAGAAATGTTCAGTGATTTAAGGCTATACAACATTCATCGACTCCAACCTGGCTGATGAGGCACAGAATTCCAGTACCGACTCTCCTCCTCCTTTGCATTCAACTCCTCCCGAATCCCAAGATCATCCACAATCTGACACAAGATGAGATAAGCAATATCACACCTGTCATTACTCAAGGGATTAGTTTGTAGCAGATTATTCTCCTCAATGATCCTCTTAAAGTCCATACCACGATACGGACTCATATCAGGAGCATGGCCCCATCGTCTTCCAGGTTTCGTGCAAGAGTCGACTAGCTTTTGAACAGAAATCGCATCAGGTTCCCAGCACAGAGCCAGAACTTGAGGCATCTTGTACCAATATGCGACCTCAAACCACGCGAAGAAGTCATCGATCTCTGTAATGGGTTGGCTGTCATATTATTCTTCTGTGATGCGTCGGAACTTTTCCTCTTGCTTTGCTGTCTCGTCGTTCCGTTCGAGTTCACTGAGAATAATCTCCGTGGTAATTGCCAAACCATTGATTGCGTCGATCATCCTCTTCATGGTCGGTGTTGACATGATGTCATCTGGTCTTTTGTAAATGATGTTGTGCTGAACTTCAGCCCAAGCCTGAGAAACGACTATTCCAATTTGTATTTCGACTCTATACCCACCCTCCCAATCGACCACCATCTGCCAAGACTTGTATCCCGAGTGCAGCCAGTACTCGTCAGATCCATATTGATCTTGCGAGCGCCATGGTCGAATGACCCTCGAGATTCAGTCTATCTCCCTGCGCAGCATCTCTACCGTTGCCGACGGTGCCAAACAGGTGGGCAACGCTGAAACGCTGTTGGCACTCTTTTGCCATGTTGATGACATCTTGGGGGAGATATAATCCGATCTGGACAGCAGCCAGGTCCCCCATCTCATGGTGTTGAAAGATGTCATTGTTGAGTGCGAATGAAGTGAACTCGATGTCACTCTCCATGCCTCTGAGCTGTGTCTCCAACGAGTCATAAGCCTTGGTTCTACACGTCACCACGCCTTTGGTGCCAGCCTCTCTGAGCAAATCTTGCAGTGCATCCCTCGCTGCGTGTGCAACGTGTGTTGATATGACGCTTGAGTGTTGGGATCACCGTAGTATGCGAGGCATTCTTCAATCTTCTGGAGATATGCAACGTTCTGGCTGTTCGAATCGTCACGGTCGTCTTGACCATATTGGTTTGCTAAGCCAGCTTGGTCATCCGATTCAGAATGGCTATAAGCATCCTGCTGTTCATCTGAATCATACTGATTGTATGAATTATAGCCGTGGTAGCCGCTCATGATGAAAGAAGGCTGGCAAGAATGAGACAGTGTTTTGTTTTCAGGGGGGGTTAGAAATATGATAATGTTGAGTCTCTTAAGCATGCGCAAAATATTACTAGAGTAGTCAGCTTCTTCATAACCTAGAGGTAAGGATTGTAAAACGAGGCTCGGCTCTCGGACTTGAACCCTAACGACCCCCAACTTATTAAACGCAGCCTTAAAATTACAGTACAACAGTAATACTTCCTAAATCCTTCCAATACGTCTTATTGGTGATCACGTTGCATATTTGGATGCTGCAGTCATCTTGTGTGTTCCTATTCAAGTTGAATTGCGGCTGAAAATGACTGAAGAATGCGGCTATGTCAATCACAGCGGTAGCACACAGCTTGGCATATGGCGGTAAATGCCTCATACATAAATAAGACATCCTCATTATGAGTTACAAATCGAGGTCTCTGCATGATGCATATCAGGCAGAAAGATAGTCATGCTGACGAGGGTGATATAGTGGGCTGGCTGAGTGTGTCTGGGTTGGGAAGCTAAAATATACTCCTTGAACCCAAACCCAGGGCGCCAGGGTGGTTTGGTCTGTTTTATCACATATTAACTCCAGTATGGACTATCACAAAGGAAGCGCGTGCTCTGGCAAGCCTTTTATCGAAGCGGCCCTGTCCTTTTCAGCCGCTCTGCCGCATTACCAATATTCCCCACTAAAGAGGCTAGGCACTGTCCGGGTTCTCTCATTAGAACCCGGCCAACCTGAAAATCCACCAAGAGGAACTCTCGAAGAAGTTCCCGTCAACTCTCTCGGGGGCTATGAAGCACTGTCATACGTCTGGGCAGATCTAGGCTCATGTGATAAACCATATGAGATCATGATTCAGCAGAATAACTAGGATGCTCTGTTACCACTTAGAGGAGGTTCCATCTTTGCAGCCTTGCGCCAGATTCGACTTCCGGATCAGCAGAGACGAGTCTGGGCTGATCAGTGCTGTATAAACCAAGATGATCTTGAAGAGAGAAGCAACCAAGTCCATTCTATGGGCAAGATATATGAAAACGCAACTAGGATCTTGGTATGGCCTGGTTTGGGCATCAGCAACGAAGCAGAGTCAGCTTTCAATTTGATTCTTAAGCTTGATAAAGGTCTCAGCACTGATGACTCGCATTCCTATCACTTGATCTCAAGGACCTGGAGAGGCAAATACGGGAACACGACAAGATACTTCAGGCTTTAACAAGCCGTCCATGGGTAGGTGGTACAAGACCCCGGCCACAGGCAGGATAAGTTTGACATTTTTGATAGTTCAAGAGAGGTTGGGTCGTTCAGGAGATTGGAACAGAAAGCCCTGCTACGATGATCTGGGGAAATCACAGTATCGACTGGAATATCCTGGCCCGGCGTGTGCCAGAAGTTGAAAGGCTACCATCAACTTCGTAGTACCCTTGGAATCACTACCTCAGACATATCATTTCTACACCGGCGATTCATCCAGCCAGACAAGACGACGCACCATGCCAATCGATATAACTTTATATACGAGCTACAGCGATCCCGCCACCTGCAGGTCACTGATCAGAGGGATCGAGTGTTTGCTTTCCTCAGTCACTTCTCGACTCGGTCTAAGTTCTGTGTGGTGATTA